>OVBE01015929.1:0-11198 GCA_900406425.1 Iberis pinnata | reverse complement strand
TCTGGATGGGTTGAAGAGTTGTGTGATGAGAAAATAGTCTAAAGCGTCTTTCAAAATTGGAAAACACACAACATAGGGTCTTCTAGACTATGTTCATTCTAATGTGTGGGGACCAACAAGAGATCAATCATTATGAGGTTCAAGGTACTTTGTTTTATTCATTGATGACTTCTCCAAGAAGGTTTGAATGTATTTCTTAAGGAAAAAATCCGAGGTGTTCGCGAACTTTAAGATTTGGATTGCTGAATTAAAAAACAAGACAAGGAGAAATGTGAAGTACTTGAGGTCATATAATGGCATAGAGTATACTGAAGGTGAATTCCAGAAGTACTGTGAGGAACAAGGCATTCAAAGGAACTTTACAGTGAGAAAAGAGCCTCAACAAAATGGGGTCAATGAGAGGATGAATTGATTTATTGTTGAAATGACAAGGTGTTTGAGGTTGAATGCAGGGTTACCAAAGAATTTCTGGGAAGAAGCAGTAAATTCAATGGTCTATCTCATCAATACATCACCAAAGAAATCTCTTGAAGGAAAGGTCACAGAAGAGGTTTGCACTGGGAAAGATGTTGATCTCTTAAACTTAAAGATATTTGGATGTCCACCTTATATAATTATTCCTAGTGATGAAAGATCTGAGCTGGATTCAAAATCCAAGAAGTGCATCTTTATTGGATTTGAGAATGGTATAAAATGCTTCAAGTTATGGGATCCTGAGGCAAGAATTAGAATAATCAATCGAGATGTGGTCTTCGATGAGCATTAATGGTGCAACAAGCGAGATAAGAACATCAACAAGTGACCATTGAGACTGATAAAAACGTTTTGGATATGCCACAAGAAAAGAGTCAATAACAAGTAGTGACGAGCAGAGAGAAGAAGCGAGAAATTAAGAGAAGAAAACATTTTCAGAAAAGACCTACCATGTAATCAAGCCTCCTGTAAGATTCAGGTTTGAAGACATGGTTAACTACACTTTAGTATTTGGTACAGATGATCCTCAACTTACAACGAAGCTACAACTAGTTCGGAGAATAAAGAATGGTTTGGTGACATGACTGAAGAAAACGTTAGCTTGCACAAGAATCAGACATGGGATCTTGTGCCTTTACCACAAGGAAAGAAGGAGATTGGTTGGAAGTGGGTTTTCAAGAGGAAAATAGGAGAGTCTGAAATGAAGTTGTAAAGTTCAAGGAGATGTTAGTTTCAAAATGATACTCACAAAGGAAAGGAGTTTGTTATGACAAAAGTTTCAGTCTTGTTGTTAGGCGCACTTCTATACGAATTGTGTTGAGTTTGGTAGCTACGTAGGATTTGCATCTTGAAAAAATGGATGTAAAACAACCTTTCTCCATGGAGATTTGGAGGAAGAAATTTATATGGTGCAACCAGAAGGGTTTGTGAAACTAGGTGAATAGAAGCTTGTGTGCAGACTTAAGAAGTCCACTCTACGGTTTGAAGCAAGCTCCAAGACAATGGTACAAACATTTTGATTCACAAATGATAGACTCAGGCTACCAAAGGTATGTGTATGATTGCTGCATTTATACTAAGTCACTTGACAGCGATTTTCCCATATTCTTATTGTTATATGATGATGACATGCTAATCACCGGAAACAATATGGATGATCTAGGTGCTGCAAAGAAGATCTTTGGGATGAAAATTTGTTGAGATAGAAATTTTAAAAGATTATGGCTTTCTTAAAAGAGTTACATTGAAAAGGTGATAAAAAAGGTTTGACATAAAAGATTATGGCTTTCTTAAAAGATTATGGCTTTCTGCATCTCAATGCCTTAAGTCTGGTGAAGAATCAGAGATATGGCAAAAGTCCCTTATGCTAGCACAATTGGTTGTTTGATATATACTATGGTGTGCACTAGACCATATTTAGCATAAGCTATTAGTCAAATAAGCAAATACATGTCTAATCATGGGAGAAAACATTAGAACGGGGTGAAGGGGGATTCTTAGGTATTTGACAGGTACAACTGATAATAAGCTAATGTTTGGAGGTCAAAAGTGTGGTTTAGTTGTGGGATATGTAGATTCAGATTATGTAGGTGATTTAGACAACATAAGATCTACTACATGATATGTTTATACTCTTGCAGAAGGTCCTATTTGTTGGAGATCTGTATTACAATCTAGTGTTGCAACGTCTATCACTGAAGCTCAATACATGGCTATTGGAGAAAAAACTAAAGATGACTTTTTGGTAAAAAACTTGCAAAGAAGTTGGGTGTGGAGCAAGGTGGTGTTCAGTTACACTTTGATAGTCAAAGTGCTCTATTTTTGGTGAAAAATCAGGTGTATCATGCAAGGACCAAGCAGATAGATGTGAAATTTCACAAGATCAGAGAACTTTCAACTTTATGTGAAATTCTGTTGGAAAAGGTGCATACGTCGGAGAATGCAACTGACATGTTAACCAAGCCAGTCACCAGATTGAAGTTCAAGCATTGCTTGGACATACTCCAAGTCTTATGCTGCTCAAAGAAGCAGGATGTCCATGAAACTGGATAAGTGTGCAACTATGAATTTGTAGAGATAATTTTATGTCAATATGAAGTTTGTTAAAATATGACATAAAAAATTATTAACGGTCTATAGTTAACACAACTAGGATATAGTGGAGTTTCAGTATCTGTTAGCTTCGCAAGGAACTTATCTTCTTTCTTGTCATCAACCTCAACAAACTCATCCGTTATAACCAACTCTTCATCTGTATATTGAGCAGCTTGATATAACCCAGATATATCTTCGTTACACTGTGTTACTTTGCTTTCACCTTCAGCTGTTAATATAGAATCACCATGAATAAACCAATATTTTTGCTTCTTGTCAATCTCATCCATTCGGCTTGTTACCAGATGATGAACTACATCACTGCGACAATGTTGATCCATATTAAGACAGTCGATGGACAGACATATAATCATGTCACTTTCTCCTGTGGCCGAAGATGCTGTCTCTACAAAAGCCCAAACACCATCTTCATATGCAGAATCAACTCTTCAGTGTATAAAAAAAGTTTAGGAGCATATACATCATATAGAGGATGTACAACATTTAGAATTAAACTCCATACCTGCTAAGATATACCCAATCTTTTGCCATTGTCACCATTGTATGTCGTTACTTGAACTCATACAATTCAAGTAAACCAAAAACAAGACACAAGAAAAGATATTTACTAAAAACTAGGACATCACAAAAACTACAACAAACAAGGACAATAAGTGGCAATACTCACAATCTCTGGTCTGAAGAAAGGAGAGCACGCTTTTTATTTGTATTGCTACGTCCATGATTCTACAGAGCTTCAATCTGTTCAATTGAGAGTGAAATCAGACTATGTCGCATAAAGCGAACGAAATATAGGTATTGAAAGTGAAACTAGAGTTTCAAATTTACCTTTACGGCATGAGATTGAACACCATAAGATGAGAAAGAGGAGAGAGGCAAGGAAAAAGAACCCTACTGATGGCAGTCGTTGTTGCGAAATTGGAAAAGTCTAAATGTTTTCTTTTTCTTTTGTGTTTATGTTTAATACCAAAATATAGCTGTAGCGCCTTATTAATATTCAATTCCCGCCTATATATATACATTAATAACGTTTTACCAATGTGAAGTATAAGTAATCAACCCTTAGACACTAAATTAAAGCCCAAAACCCCAAACCCTAAACTCCAACCCCTTAGACATTAAATTAAAACCCCAAACCACAAACCTCAAACCCTTAGACACTAAATCAAAACCCCAAACCACAAACCACTAAAAATTAAACACTAAACTACAAATCCCTAAACTCTAATCCTATATATTAAAGGTTAATGTTTAAAATTTTTGAGATTACATAACAAAATGTAATACATAAGCTCACATAATTTAAAGTAATTAAAAACAAAATGTAATACATAATTTCACACATTTCACATGTTTTTTAGCACAAACATTAAAGTATTAACATAAACATTAATATGTTTACAATGAAGCAGGAGCAAAAAAATCCCAAAAATCTTAACACAAACATTAAAGTAGAGTTACAAAACTTAACTGAGAATCCAAATTGAGAAAAATGTGTAGTAGGATCAATTTTGGTTAGTTTACATGTTTAACATACATTTTTTACATGTCTTGCTTAAATTATTTAAAATATTAGAATATTTTATTTTAAATAAACATAAATATTGTTATATTTATTTTGGTTGAAAATAGTTGAGTATATTTTTAAAGAAAATTCGGCATATGTAAAATACATGAAATAAAACTCGGAAAATAATAAAAATCTTAAAATGTTTTATATTAAATATAAAAATTAAAAATTAAAAAATTGTTATATTTTATTGAGTAATTTCTTCAAATACCATCAAAAGAAGTTAAAATNGTTTGGGTTCACTAAATAGAGTTTAGGGTTTAGTTTCGAAAGGGGTAGGGTTTGGTTTTGGGGTTTTAGGATTCAAATTATAAAATTTAAAGCTATTTCAAATTTGTGGTATTTTTGAAACAAAAACATTTGTATGGTATTTTTGAAAAAAATTGTGGTATTTTTGGAAATTTTGGGAGTGTGTGGTATTTTTGGAATAATCCTAATTTTGTGTGCTATTTTTGAGAATTCTCCTATTTTATTTTGGTTGAAAGTAGCGGAATATTATACATATACAAATTAAAAATTTAAGAATAAACAGAGATTATGATCCAGTATATTCAAGTAAATGTAGTCTGAAGGAGTCTAAGATTAAAGCATGTACTAAGAAACCACATATTTTGGTTGCCACTAAATGAAAAAAGCATTTAGAAGGATTCACATGAAGCCACTTGAACATTTTCTTCAGCTGCAGGTTCGCCACTAACTCCAGCTCCTATATCAAAAAGCTCAACTTTCTTGTTGCCAAGAGTATTCATATACCTGAGATTGCAGACCAATTTAACATGTAAGAACAGATAAAAAAATCAAATGAAATCATATAGACACATGCTCAACATCGATATAAATCAAACCCTAAGAGGAATTTTAGAAGCACTTATGTTTTTCTTAGTGCAACGTAAGAATTGAGTTCCTTGATCTGTAAAATTAAACACAAAGATTTGTTTTTTGCATAACCATAATTTAATATGCAAACTCAAATTTGATGGATAAGTTTGTCCAGTCAATTCTGCATAACCAGGGAGAAGACACATATATATTTCTTCATCTAAATTACCATTCAAAAAAGCATTACTAATGTCAAAAAAGCATTCCTCTTAGTGATGTTTAGTTGCTTCATATTCCAAAGGTGATATTTTGGTTGGATATGCTTGTTGATCCTTGATAGGACCACTTTTGTAATTTGTTTTATTATTTTTTGCTATGACTTTTGTTGTTGTTTAAGTGTACATTTTGGTTGTTTTAATTAATTATAACATAAAATTTAAGAATCTATGTTTATTTAAAAAAAAAAACTAGATCATAACCCGCGCTTGCGCGAGAAAATATATTATTTCATATTGATTTTGTGTCTTATATATATATATAAATTTTTTTCAGAATTTGATTAATTGTTGAAGCATATTTAAGTCTTTTCATGTATGTTTTTGTTGTTGGATTATTATTTACGTTCATTTATTTTAATTTTTTCTGAAATTATAACAGAAGAATCTAGAGTAAAGAACAATAAATAAAATAATCATGAAAATTGTATTCAAACACAAAGAGGAAAATATTAGTAAATCCAAATTCATACTATAAATTTTGGAAAACCTCTTTGAAAATTACGTTCATTATCTATACAAAATTATGGATGTTAGAATAAGGCAGACTTTATTGATTTACACAGATCCCATATATGGAATCCATAAATTAACCTAAAGGATTTAATTTTTTTTTGTTTCCAACAACTTGGTGACCTAATCGAATAAACTGAAATTTTAGTATTAATGTTACTAATATATCATGCTTGTACTAATTATATAAAAAGTGAACTATTAAAACCATATATACGGAAATAAAATTAATTCCCTCTAAAAAATTCATGAATCTAAACAGATTTCAAGAATCCGTCCACAGCTTCGAAATCTATAAACTTGATCCAGTCATCTTTATTGTTAAAGTCTTCATTTTGTTTGTTGATGTTGTCAACTTTGTTATCCGTCATGCTATGCTGTTGCTGCTGAGCTTCTATAGGTTCATCACACACTTGTTGTGTTTCTGCTATGCCTCCATTCATTGGATAGTTTGACTCTAATCCCATAACGTCCTCACCGATCCTTTGTTGTTGTTGTTGTTGTTGCCACCGAGCTAAAGATTGTCCTGGAAGTTGATGTTGACCATAAGACCCAAAATCTCGATCCACTTGTTGGATATCTTACGTTTGGTTCAAAACCTTGTTGATCTGGAGCAGCCAAGTATGAGACACCATTANTTCAAAAACTTGTTGATCTGGAGCAGCCAAGTATGAGACACCATTACCAAATGAATACTGTTGAGCAAGTACAGGTTCACCACACAACGCTTGTTGTTGTGGGATCTCCGTACCTCCATTCATTGGATAGTTTGATTCTAGTCTCATAACGGCCTCACCGATACTTTGTTGACCATAAGACCTAAAATCCCCACTTGTTGGATAGTTTACGTTTGGTTCAAAAATCTGTTGATCTTGAGGAGAAAAGTATGAGACACCATCACCAAATGACTGTTGATGAGCTAAAGAATCTGTCACAAATTGAGTACAAGATCCATAATATTGTTGTTGCACAGGTGGTTCACCACATAACGCTTGTTGTTGGATCTCTATATCTCCATTCATTGATAGTTTGATTTTAGTCCCATAACAGGTTCACAACTGATCCTTTGTTGTTGTTGTAGCAGAGTTAAAGATTTTCCCGGAAGCTGACCAAAATCTTCATAGTTTACGTTTGGTTTGAAAATCTGTTGATCTTGAGACGCCAAGTGTGAGACACCATCACCAAATGACTGTTGTTGATGATTAGCTAAAGAATATGTCACAAATTGAGTACAAGATCCATAATCTTGATATTGCATGTTGCCTCCATAATTCGTTGAATAGTTAGAGTATTGTTGACCATGATCCATACCTCCGTTTGTAGCTAGTGGTTCCATAATCTGTTCCGAGCATGATACTGCAGTCGACGCACCAACACAAGGCTGCATGGTCAATATATGTTGGAATCTTGGAGCGTATTGAGCATTGTCTTGAGACGGTTTAAACCGGATTCGACAAAGAACAATTGTTGGCCTCTCTTTTTATCTAAAAGAAACTCCTCCATCGTCCAACCAGTCGTTTTCTCATTTTTGGTCTTGACCATGAAAGATAGCTTTTGCTTATAACTGATAGTGTGTCCATTATCTTCTTGGATTATAGGAGTCAAAGATGTGAAGCTCCTCCATGTAAAATCACCCACCATTCGACTCTTTCCTGTCCTTTTGACAAAGTAAAACCATTCGTTCTTGTAGTATGTAGGGTGTNAACCAAACACTTTGTTTCTCTCGATTCTCGGTCGAAGATACTTGTTGATGACTTCCACGTCATTTGGACCGAAACGTGAACCTGGTATCTCAGATCTTCGAATTATCATCGACTGAGATTTCAAAGAGTTTGCCAGAGATACTCTTTTTTTTCTTACTCTATATATGACTATATATAGGGAATACACACATGTAAGAAATATTTATCCTTATCCAAAATATAAAAAAAAAAATATATATTCTTTTTAATACCACACAATATTTAGGGAGGTTTTTTAGCTTAAAAAAATATAAGGTATATCCAAAACTTAATATAAGTAACCTAATATATATTACGTTGTGATTTGACTAATATATACTTCAACCAGTTATTTTTTTATAATAAATTTATACTTTCACGCAAAACATAGTAATGAATTTATACTATTAAATAAATATTAAATGAATTCTACACAAAAATAACAATAAATGAAAAACAATAATGTAAAATAGATTATAAACCCAAACCCAAAATTTTAAATTCTAAACCTTTAAAATTTACTTTTATGTTTGTGGTATTTTTGGAACATTTGAGATTATGTGGTAATTTTGAAATTTTTAGGAGTGTGTGGTATTTTTGGAATTTAAACTTCTTTTGATGGTATTTCAAAAAATTCTTCTAACGTTTTTCGATAATTTAATTTCAGCATATAGTTATTGTTTTACTTAAATAAGTATTATTTTATAAGGTTTTATAAGTATTACTTAATAGGTACCAAAATGTCTATATTTCTAAAAAGAGGTTTGTATCTTCCTGCTTGATTTCCCAATCTTTTAGCTTTCCAAATTTAAGTTTATATTTAAATTTTTTTAAAAAAAAAAACGCTTGTCAACTCACTCACTCTTCCCAATTTTCTGCAATCTATCATCTCCACTACGCACAATTGTCTTCTCTCTTCAACCATTTTTCTCTCTTCATCATTTTTCTATCATCTTCATCTCTATTTCACTCTTTTTTCTTCTTCTTCTGCATTTCATTTTCTTTCGAAGATAATGTCTGCCTCAACCAGCGAGCGGAAATCACAACAAATGATTAAAAAAAAAATACGCATGCATCTGGGGACAAGCAAGCAGAAATGGTCACAGAAAGAGGCTATGAGGATTTCATGTTTGAGCCTTTGAAACTCCCATCCAATCTATACACTACATATAGATATCCTCCAAATAACCCGGATCTGAATTTCCTAAAAGCTTCATGTTTTGGTTCATTACTAGAATTACCAATAAGGAAGTCGTCCCTCTCGGGAAAACTGGTTCACCAAATGCTATGCAGATTTTTAATCACAGTTAAGAGACACGACATGTGGTTTGTATTTGGTGGACACCCTTTGAGATTGTGGACTGGTTAAAGAGTGATTGTCTGCTTCCACAATGGGACAGAATGCCATCGTAGCATCGGAGAAGGTTAGCTTTAGTTATGATTGTGGAGGAGTCCTTCTATGCAGCAAACAACATGTGTGTGTTTCATCCCCCATTGTATATAGATGGTGAAGGACCTTGATTCATTCGAATCTCATCCATGGGGACGGGAATCATCAGTCTGACTCTGAGAATGGTTAAGTTGGTGATAGGTACAAAAAATTCAAGGGTTTGAAGGAAAAATTCAACCAATCTCATACAACAACACATGGGTTCACACTTGCATTCCAATTGTTTTTCTTCAAGGCGGTTCTTGAGTTGAAGAGGTTCCTACCTGATTCTGAGGATCATAAGACATTCACCAATGAAGATTTTTAAAGTTTATCACCTTTAAGTATGTTCCAAAATTCAAAAATAATGGAGGTTGAGATCATAGACAATGTAAGTGAATATAGATAACAAAACTAGCTGTTCCACTTGTAGTTGCTTGCCATGAATTTTGTTTACTTGCAATTACTTCACTTTTCTCTAGATCTTTCTTTAATTCTTCCAGCTCCATTTCTCTTTTGAGTTTTGTTTCCTTTGAAACTCTTCGTTTCCTTTTAGCTTTATCATGTCATTCATCATCATCGAGCTTGACATAACCAAATGTAAGATCTTTAGCAGGTTCATCAACATATAACTAAGCTTTACCGTTATTCTTTTCAATTTTCTCCTCTACGAAACATGCAGCTTTTATTGCCTCTTCCTCTGAGAGTAACAATGCTAACGGCATCACTATTCCCTTCCCTTGTGTCGCCATTCTGGTGAGAATGAAATTTCCCAGCAACCAACAGTCCTTGGTGAGACTTCGCTCACGTTCAAAGAAGTCTTTTAACAGTTCTTGAACCTTTGGGTTCCGAGTTCTTCCAGTAACAAGAACATCGATCTCATGTCTAACTTCATCAAGTATATTCCTATACTTCTCGTTCGTTGCTTCAATCACTAACTTCAAGTCTTTGATTTGTGTTTCATACTCTTGATCTTCTTGACTTAACAACTTCTCTTTCAACTCCCTTCCTTTACTTGATACTTTGTGCAAAGCCGAAGCTAGGCTCTCCATTGCTTTCTTAAATTTCTCCTCTTCTTTCTATGAGCTTTCCAGGTTTGCTAAGAGCTTCTTTTTCTGTTCCACAAGCTTTTAAACACTTAACCATGCATCTTGTTCATTATGTATAACCCGATTCTTCTCCTCCTTCCCAGTTTCATACTCATTTTTTAGGTTCTCTAACTCTTTTTCAATCTTAGACAATTCTTTTTTCTGGATTGCCTAGCCATTTCTCAGATGCCTCAAGATCTTTCTTTTGTCTAGCAATTGTTGTCTCCAACATCGTGATTTTCTTCTTAATATCATTGATTTCAAATTCTACTTCATGTAGTTTATCATTGCTTCCTTCGACTTGTTTCAACATAGATATCAAAGATAAAGACATAGATCTCTCCAATTTGTTAGCTTCTTCTAGTCATGCCTCAAATTCTTTGCCTTTGCTCTTCCTTTCTTCTAGTTGTGTTTGTTGATGACTGAAAAGGGGTTATGGTTGTAGAGTAGTATATTGTATTGACTTTTTTAATTGTGTTTGTTGTATTTAGAATTTGGGAATATTTTAAAGAGAAAATTAGTCAGAGTAACCCAACATTTTGCGTTTATAACTTACTTGACCCTCGACGTCACCCCTTACTAGAATAACCCAACATTTTGGGTAAAAGGTCAAAAATACCAGAGTTTTCGAAGAAACTACAATTTTGCCATTTTGAATTATTTTTACAACCAAAAATCCTAAAACTTATTATTTCAACTTAAAATCCCAAAAATAATTATATCAACTTAAAATCCCTCAAATTCTTATTTCTTCATCGTTCTTCGTCGTTGCCGATTTTTGAGTTTTTTAACTGTCTTCGCCGTTTTCGCCGTCTTCATTCTCATCTCAGTCTTCCTCTTCGCCGTTACCTACTGTCCGAGTTCGTCTTCGTCGTCTTCATTTGCGTCTCCGTCTTCGTCGTCCTCATTTGAGTCTCCGTATTCGCCGTTCGTTGTAGGGTTTTTAGATATTTCCCCGGCCGATTTTTGGTCTTTGACATACGTTTCCTCTTTTCTCGTCTTCGCTTTGACATTGGAGGTTAGCTGTTCTTCGCCGTTTTTTTGTTTCATTGCATTACTTTATTCTGTATTGCCAATTTATCAAATGGAGATTTATGTGCTACCGCAGATTTTTTTTTTCAATTTGATGCGATTTTTTCAAAAGAGTTGCTGATTTATTTTGAATTGCAGTTTTCTTTATTGTTGCAGATTTTT
>OVBE01015928.1:0-11198 GCA_900406425.1 Iberis pinnata | reverse complement strand
AAACATTAAATATATATATATCTATATATATATATATAAACATTAAATATAAATTTTTTTGTGTAACATAAAATCTTATGAAGGTACTATTGTAAATTTGTGATAAAAAGATATTATTGTAATATATGAGTAACTTCATCCAAAATACAACATTTTAGTGTTTCAAAAATTTATATCACAAACCTATAAGTATCATATCTATATTGTTTGACATGTGCAAGAAAATGTAAAATACTCATACTATAGTTTCAAAAAACAAATAGAAAACGCATAGTAAAGTAGAATATTAAAAAAATGAAATTTAAATTACAATTATCTTGGTTACAATTAAACAAAACAAGTGTCTATTTATAAAGTNAAGTTTTTCTATATATATATATATATATATTATCAAGTAATTGGTTTTTAAAAATTGGAGGTGAAAAAAAAAACAATTGTCAACATCTAACACATGTCAGGAGATAAAAAATGGTAGAGTGTAATTATATAGAAAAATAAAGGTATAATGGAGATAAATTTTTTTTCTTTCCTCTCTAAAATACACCAAAAGCACAAAATACACTAAAATGTAATTACTTTGCTAGAAGTCCACATCAATGAAAGTAACCCTTGAAAATATGTGTAGAAAATTATACATACATATATAAGCATTAAATATTTTTTTTTTTTTTGGTGTAACATAAAATCTTATGAAAATACGATTGTAATAAAAAATATATAATTGTAATATATGAGTAACTTCATACAAAAAAAAAATTTAGTGTTACAAAAATTTATATCACATACCTATAAGTATCATATTTTATCTATATTGTTTGACATGTGCAAAAAAAAATGTCAAATATTCATACTATAGTTTCAAAAAACAAATACAAAAAGATAGTAAAGTTGAATATTAAAAAAATGAAAGTTAAATTAGAATTACCTTGGCTAATCTTTTATAATAATAAATAATTTAAATATAAACTACCAATTTAAAATATAAGAATCATTTGTTAGATATTTTAAACTGATTTATGTAACTAAGATAAAAAAATATTTTTAAAATATATAAAACTTATTACTTACTTATTTATTTTTTAAGTCATATTTTAAAGAGAAATGAAATAGTCTCTCTCACCTCTCGCTCTCCACCGACTTTTTCTCTCTCTAGAAACTTCTAGTCGGCGAGACCTGTGTGAAATGCCTGAGCGAGCTTCCTCCTCCATCGGTCGAGCCACGACCGCGTGTACCGCAGCCCTTGGGGTCGTAGGTGAGACCAACGCCAGCAATCTTCTACCGGTTACAACTCCAGGTCATAGCTCTTTCATCTTTACAAGATTTCTTTCTCACCATTTTCACCTGAGCACCTGAAGAGGCGTGAAGCAGCGGTGCGGTGAAGCGGAGCCGGCCAGATTTGCATGCGGGTGCACTGTGAGGCGGACGGTGTGGTGGAGGGAAGAGGAACCTCGAGGCAAGTAGGTACCCGAAAGCTCGACAGTGAAAGATGCTTCGATGGTTGTGGTTCCGTGAGGACTGTGACCTCTATAACTCAGAGATTTTTCAGATTTGGCGATTTTCGGTGTCGTCCTCAACTTGTCGGACTCCTACTCCTTTTTTCCGACGCCGACTGAGGCAACAATGAAGACCTGCTTTTGTTTCCTCTCCAACTCGACCGCGATAGTGGACGACAATAGTAGTCATCTCGGTGCTGCCGGATCGACGTTGGTTCACCAACGACGATATTTGCAAGGTACGGCGCAACGAGTTAGGGTTGGTTCTCAACCTTAATTCAGGGATCTAGGTTTCTTTTACTTTGGGGCCGAGCTTTATAATGGACCTAGAAGCCCAAACAGAAAATGGGGATTTGGGTTGAATGTTTTGTATGTTTGGGTTTTGGTTTTGAAAAGTTGTAATTGAGCTGAATCTAGCTCTATATAAGTTATTTAAATAGAAAACCCTTTAACGGAAAAAAATCATGATTCAAATAAAATAATCAATATTCACATAACTCCAGACCTAATTAGTAGGCAAATGTGGGGTGCTCGTAACCTAGTGGCTCACACATCACACTTCAAATTAAAGGTAAGGGTACGAAACTCATTCTCGTTCAAAATAAATATATGTTGTAGTGCTAACTGGACGGTCCGATGTGCCCATCTCGGAATAAAGAAAAATAATAGGCAAATTAACTTTGTTTTAGGAAAAAATCTTAGAAAAACTATTTCGTATTTATTATTATTGTCAAGTTCAAATAAATTTGAGAAGATAATAATCTAAAGGTCACGAAAAATAGTTGGATTAAAAAAAAAAATGGCTTTTCTCTCGGCGATGAATTTGCAGGGACGACCACCACCGATATCTTCAAATCTCACCCCAAATTCCAAACCTACAGCTTCGGAATCCGTTTCCTTAACAACTTCCTCCGAAGCTAGCTCCGAACGTCAGCCTCGGAAATTCAGCTCGCAGCTAAATCGCTGGAACAGAGCACGAGCCTTAAGGTCCGGTACAAAGCTAGACCGTACGATTACTAATGGATCAAACAGTACGAACGGTCCGATGCAACCTACGATGGATAGTGACGTGTCATCAAGTAACGGAGATAACGAGAATGAATTAACGGCGGCGAAGTCGATTTATATAGTTTCTGACGGAACTGGATGGACGGCTGAACACGCCGTTAATGCTGCTTTGGGACAATTCGATTATTGTTTGGTCGATCGTGGCTGTCCCGTTAATACACATCTCTTCTCAGGGGTATTTTCGACTTTACATTCTCTTTATATGACTAGAGTTCATTGAATAGTATATTTCTAATATTTTTGAAGCCCAACTAAATTCATTATCTTTTTCTAATATTTGGATAGATTTGAAATAAAAGGTAATAGGGTATTTGAGTTAATTTTTGGAAATTTATATAGATTTGAGTAAAAAATACTTAAGATATTTTGGTTATTTTTAATATGTATAGTTAGGATTTGAATTAGAAAAAAATCGAAGTACTCCCAATTTTTTTAGTATCTAAATTCCGAATCGGTCCTGAGATTTTAAATGACGCAAGATAAAATGAAAAACATGGGCCGATTCTTAAAATAAAATTTTGAAACTGTACCAATTCTTAAAAAGTAAATTTTTGAAAATATAAAATGGGCCGCAAGCTCGTGCTTGCTCTGCTTGGTCTTAAGACTGATCCTGTCTAAATCGAAACGCACATGATTTACTTTATTTAAATACCTAATTTTTATTGTGCCGAATTAAAATTATATTGATATTCTAAAATTCTCGACTAGTAAATTAGTATATAAGTTTTTGTATCAAAAAAATCTAAAATCCGAAAAAACATTAACCAAACTTGAGATGAAATTGAATTTTTAAATGAATCTAACCAAATTAAATGACATGATGTAAGTCCTTATTAGTATCTTTGTAAATAAGATTTTTTTTGTTTTCAATTAAAAAAGTATTTTTTTTAATTTGAATTATATATTTTTTGTTTTCTTATTTGAGAAATATATATTTTCATTTACATAAAATTTATCATTTACACAAATAGTTCAAAATTCAAACAAATAATTCATCATTGAGAATTTTTCGTTCATTAAACGAAAAAATATCTAAATACAAATTTTTTAGCAAATAATAAGAGTAAAAGGGACTTTATTAGTTCTTTTGTGTATTTTAATTTCTTAATGACTACCAGTTCGGTTTAGCAAAACCGAACTGAAATCAATTTGTTTATTTCTAACTAAACCGAAACTAAATCAATTTGGTTAATGAATATTTTTTGATAATTGAAGATAGAAGATGGAGAGAACTTAATGGAAGTAATAAAACAAGCTGCAAGAGAAGGAGCAATGGTAATCTACACTTTAGCTGATCCATCAATGGCAGAAGCAGCAATGAGAGCTTGTAAACTATGGAAAATCCCTTCATTAGACATTCTTGGACCAATCACAGATTCAATTTCATCTCACTTAGGCACTAATCCTTCTGGTTTACCACGTAGTAACACAAACTCATCTCTTAATGAAGATTATTTCAAAAGAATTGAAGCAATTGAATTCACAATCAAACATGATGATGGTGCTTTACCTGAAAATCTTGAAAAAGCTGACATTGTTCTTGTTGGTGTTTCAAGAACAGGAAAGACACCACTTTCTACTTATTTAGCTCAAAAGGGTTATAAAGTTTCTAATGTACCTATTGTGAATGGTTTAGATCTTCCTAAAGATTTGTTTAAGATTGATTCAAGAAAGATCTTTGGTCTTATGATTGAACCATTAGTGTTACAAGGTATTAGAGAAGCAAGAGCTAAGAGTCTTGGACTTGGTTTGAGTTTTAAGACAGATTACTCTAAGTTGAGTTCTGTTAAGGAAGAGCTTGAGCTTGCTAAAAGAATCTTTGCAGAGAATCCCACATGGCCAGTGATTGGTAAGATTTATATATATAGTAAAGAATCTACAACAATTTAATAGAAGTTTAATTTGAAAATTTTTCCATAGAGTTTCTGTTATTCATATTAACTAATATTTTAGGAGGAATATTTTTATGTGGTACTAACAATTTAATAACTATTTTTGTAGTATTATAATGATTAAGTTTATGATTATATTTTGTTGTTCGTTTTGCAGAAGTGACTGAGAGAGCAATTGAAGAAACTGCGGCAGTGATTCTAAGGCTTTACGATGAGAGACAAAGCAATCGAGCAATGCCTCGTATCTCTAAATTTTATTAGAAATTTAATATTAGTTTTGGTTTGTATCTCCGCGGTTATAAAAAAAAGTTATTTAGTATGGGAAGAGAATTTATATAAATAAAGATGTAGAAAAGAATAATATTGAAGCCAAGTCATTTGAAATTAATTTGATAGAAAGCCAAATACTATCTTTGATGCTTGACTTATTGGGCCAAAGGCTTTGGTCCAAAACTATACTCCACACAAACATATGTATGGAAAGTGTAACACCCCAAATCCATAAATTCGGTCCGTTTAAAATCTCAGCAAAAGTTTAATTATTTTTTTTAAAAAGCCCATGAAACCGAAATCCTTTTTAAGAGAAACCATAGGTTTTTCTTTCTATATTTAAAGGATGTTTGTGAAAGAGAGAGGAGACAGCCACATAAAGGAGGCAAAGCCCTAGCCGCGCAACAGAGACAGATCCAAGCAGTCTCAAAAAACATAATAATAGAACGAGTAAAAGATCTTTGATTGTGACGAAAAATTTTTGGTAAGTAATTCTTCCTCGTAGCTATCTTCTCGAAAAAGTATAGCACCATTTAAAGTTATATAATGAGATTTATTCCCTTTTTACTGAGAGGTGTTTACACAGAGCGGATCTGCGACCAGCTAGGAGATATTGTACCTTTGGAGGGGTAAATTTTGTATCATCGGGATGAAATTCGGATGACATATTAAGGACGCATGGATCTTCTATCTGAACGGCGGGATCAAAAAATTAACGGTTAGTTTAATAGTTATTCATTCGTTTCTGAACGTCACATGTTCTGCCAGTTTTCCAAATATGTCAGGTTTAGGGTTTAAGATTGT
This sequence comes from Iberis pinnata, assembly GCA_900406425.1. Classification (NCBI taxonomy): domain Eukaryota; kingdom Viridiplantae; phylum Streptophyta; class Magnoliopsida; order Brassicales; family Brassicaceae; genus Iberis; species Iberis pinnata. Next base: position 5,671 of record OVBE01015928.1, on the reverse strand, counting down.
TTGGACCATTTAAAGAACTCGGTTAGGTATATTAATTTGTAGGAAAGCTGTAGACACATGGATATGAGTATCTGCAGAATGAGTAGTTGTTTAGAGGTCTATAGCATAGGAAGATGTGTAGCAAAGGCTACTGTAATGTTGTGATATGTGGATATATAATATCATTTTCTTGTATTAATGCTTGATGATGCGTTACATATAAACTTATATTTGATTTCTAGACGTAGATTGAATGATGATTGCTTGATAATGAATATTAAGTCAACATGATATGATGATAAACTTAATGATTTTGTGATGTTATGATGAGTATAAGTTGATGTATGATGAGTGATGATGATGTTATAAGATAAAGATGTGAATGTATGTTGGGCTACATGAAGGACGTTTACATGAGTGTAGTCCATAAATCAAGGCTGACGAGCTGGGAATGGGTCTAAAGGTTATAAAGAGCTAATCGGACCACATATAGGTACAAATGTTATAAATAGGTAACCGTATCTCGTAGATGGGTTCAAAGGTTATAAAGAGCTAATCAAACTTCATATTTTTTTGGAATGAATTGAATGTTTGGAAGGTTATAACTTGTATCCTCACAAGTTACTTGTTTTCTAGTATATAGGTTTATGTGTGATGTTGATTCTTGTATAAAATAAGAAAGTGTTCTATATTTTAGTGGATAGAGATGATTCTCCCACTGAGTAATTTATCACTCATCCCCTCTTTTTCCCATTTTCAGGTTTTAATACGAATTTTACAAATGAAAAAAGGTTATGGTAACAATGGTTCGTAAGTGCGGGAGATGGGTGTTACAGAAAGAATTTATTTAGTATTTTTTCATCTGATTGAAATGATTGTTCAAATTACAAGCAAAAGTAAGACATAAGTAAGCATAAAGAAAAATAATGATATTTTCCGAATCATGTCGAAGATGGTAGACGATCCAATGTAAAACCAATTATTAGCAGATGACGGTCTTAACAACGTTGCCAGAAAAAATTTCCATACAAGATGAGTTGTGATTCGGTTGGCTAACAAGATGATGTCATTCTTGAGAGATGAAAAAGTCTCTAGCACTGATTTGCATAAGAATGTCTCAGAAATCATTAAACATTTGGACAAACTCGAACTTGTTTGCACAAAACAATCATGATGAGCATAAAAGAGAAATCTAAACCCAAAAACATAAAATAGAAAGCCTAGATAACAAAAGTGAGATGACTTAAAAAATGATTATGTCAGATCGGAAACTACTTCTAAAACCAACATACCACAACTTCACCCAAAAACCAACAAAACCCAGAAGCTGACCAAGACAAACCAAAATATACAGAGCCTAGACCACAATACACCAAAATTACTGAACAAGGTCATCACATAAAATAGATGAGGATAAACCATAACTACCAGATCAAAGAGGAGACCTTTACCTTCTATGGCCGAGCACAAATAAAACCGACAATGATGAAGAAGTGACAATCTAGGACCGGTGGCTCAAGGTCCAACTCATGGAGATCCGGTAGCACACATACACCACCCTACCAGAGCTCAGCAAGAAGATTGTGGTCTTTTATTATTATGATTGAGAGAGCAATTGAAGAAACTGCGGCAGTGATTCTAAGGCTTTATGATGAGAGACAAAGCAATCGAGCAATGCCTCGCATCTCTACATTTTATTAGAGATTTAATATTAGTTTTGGTTATGAAAAAAATTATTTAGTATGGGAAGAGAATTTATATAAATAAAGATATAGGAAAAATAATATAAAAGCCAAGTTATTTGAAATTAATTTGATAGCAAGCCAGATACTATCTTTGATACCTGACCTATTTGGCCAAAGGCTTTGGTCCAAAACTATACACCAGACAAACATATCCACATATAGGGCATGTTGGAAAGAATTTAATTAGTACTTTTTCATCGGAAATGATTGTTCAAATTATAAACCAAAGAGTAGGTAGGTAAAAGAAAACAATGATCTGCTTTGAATCATGTCGAAAATGATAGACGATTCAATGTAAAGCTAATTATTAGCTGCTGATGGTCTTATAAACTTTGTCAAAAAGAATTCTCATACAAGATGGACTGCGATTCAGTTGGCGAACAAAAAGATGCCATTCTTCGGAGATGAAAAATTCGTTAGCATTGATTTGGATTAGAATGTCTCAGAAATCATTGAACCTTCGAACAACTCGAACTTGTATGCACGGAACAATCATGATGAGCATAAAAGAGAAATCTAAACCCAAAAACATAAAATAGAAAAACTAGATAACAAAAGTGAGATGGCTTAAAAAATGATTATGTCAGATCGGAAACTACTTCTAAAACCAACATACCACAACTTCACCCAAAAACCAACAAAAACCAGAAGCTGACCGAGACAAACCAAAATATACGGAGCCTAGACCACAATACACCAAAACTAAACCGAACAAGGTCATCACATAAAAATGATGAGGATTGTGAGAGCAAGATTTCTCTCACACCAAATTTGATTAACAATAGATGAATAAGAATGTAATCTTTATTAGAATTTCTTAAGTGTTACAATACTTTCTCAATGATATGCTAAGTTTTACCAAGGATTTTCGGTCCACTCTCTGGACCACTCCCTAGACTACTTATAGGACCCTCTTAGCGGCTCGCCATCATATTCCTCGCACTCAATGCGCCTTTGATGCTCTCGATCCGCCGTTACGCTCTTTTGAACCTCTTGTAACCGTCGGCTCGATCGTTTTCGCGGAGTTCCTACAACCTGGGCTTCTTGGCAATTTGAGGTGGCCCACTTGATGCTTTGCCCGTGGTGGGCTTCACCGGCCCATTACCCGCTTCTCATGTCCAAAGGCCCCGTGTGGTTTCCTGTATCCCGTATTCAAGCGTTTCATCAGGATTCTCCAGCAGAACTCTCCGCGCGCTGAGCTTCCTCAGCTTTCCGCGCGCTGAGCTCTCTCTCTGCTCTCCGCGTGCTGAGCTCTCTCTTCTCACCGCGCGCTGAGCTCTCTCTGCTCTCCGCGCGCTGAGCTCCCTCTCTCTGCTCGCTGCGCGCTGAGCTCTCTCTACTCTCCGCGCGCTGAGCTCTCTCTCTCCTCGCTGAGCTCTCTCTGCTCTCCGCGCGCTGAGATCTCTCTGCTCTTTGCGCGCTGAGCTCTCTCTGCTCTTCGCGCGCTGAGCTCTCTCTGCTCTCCGCGCGCTGAGCTCTCTCTCTACTCACTGCGCGCTGAGCTCTTTCTGCTCTCCGTGTTGAGCTCTTTCTGCTCTCCGCGCGCTGAGCTCTTTCTCTGCTGTCCGCGCGCTGAGCTCTCTCTGCTCTCCGCGCGCTGAGTTCTCTCTCTGCTTGCCGCGCGCTGTCCTCTCTCTGCTCTCCGCGCGCTGAGCTCTCTCTCTGCTCTCCGCGTGCTGAGCTCTCTCTGCTCTCCGCGCGCTGAGCTCTCTCTGCTCTCCGCGCGCTGAGCTCTCTCTGCTCTCCGCGCGTTGAGCTCTCTCTCTGCTCTCCGCGCGCTGAGCTATCTCTCAATGCAGCTGGGTTAAAAATGGGCTATTCTAACCCATTCCTATCCTCTTCTCACCTCTAGCTGACCCGAGCCCACTAGTTGGCCCAAGTCGATTAGTGCGCCCACATTTTGCCCCCCATTCTACCAATGGAAACTTTCCTTTGGTGGAATCGTTAATTTCCCGCCGTCATGAGATTTAATGATCGTCAGGCGAGGATCGGGGCGGATTTGGTGGTAGACTGGAGATCATGATTATGAAATCAGGATCCCTTGATTCATTCCTCCGCTCTACTATATGAAGCAGTGAGACCGCATGGTTTCTCACTTTTGTTCCACTGCTCCTCTCGATTCCCGTGCAAAAACTCCGGCTTTACTTCTGCCAGGGGGACTTCATTTCTCCTTACTGAAGACCATCGTAAGGTACTTGCTTTTTTCCTCTCTAGAGCTACCTCACTTTTTTTGTTCATGAGTTTTGATGGATTTAGTTAGAATCCCGGTAAGGTTGATCCGTTATATGGTAGAAATCCCGCAAAAAAACCGTTTCCCGTCGTTGATTCTACTTATTTCCGGATCAAATATTAAGTTGAGAATCATACTCTTCTTTGCTTTTGGTGGGAAAAATATCCTAGATATTTCCCTTGATTTTTATTTTTCACCTTTCTCTTTCTTACTTTTTCACTTTCATCTTCTTTTTCTTACTTTCTTCTTCCTCATTTCTTACTTTCCACTTCTCTCACTACATTTTTTCATGGATCCGAACCGAACCGGGAGCCTTATTGCCCGATTTCGCGGATGTCCGGCCCGGCCCATCCGAACTCGTCCTAGCGATGACGCATCCTCCCACGCTGATACGAGCCTGCACCGCGCCGATTCCTCCAGCCTCGGATTAATCTCGCGCAGCGACAAATCTTCCTGCGCTCAGGCGAGCCCATGCCGCGGTGAGGCCTCCCGCACTAAGTTGAGCCCGTCCCACATCGAGGTGACTTCTCCCCACGTCGGGGCAATCCCGCGCCAGTCCAAGTCCCCGCGTTACGATGAGTCTCCGCGCCGCGCTAAGCCTACCCGCGCAGTGGAGAGCCCGCGCCATGGTGAGTCCTCCTGTGCCGAGGTGATCCCAAGGTGCGCCTAGCCTACTCGCACCAAGGTGAACCCGCGCTGCACCGGTCCTCCCCGCGCCGAGGCGAGCCTGCGCCAAACCGGTCCTTCCCGCGCTGAGGCGAGCCCGTGCCGCACCGACCCTTCCCGCACCGAGGCAAGCCCACGCCACACCAATCCTTCCCCCGCGCAGAGCTACTCTTCAGCTCGTTCGAAGTCGAGTTTGTCTAAGGGCCTGGGCTCACCGAGCTCCCCCACATCTCCAGGAAGTTTAGCTCGTGAAGTCTTGAAACTTGCTTGGCTCAAGGAACTCCTCTGTTCGCCTAGTCCCGATGGGGAATCCTCTTCTGACGCTATTCCGGTCGAATCAGAGCAATCCTTCCTTCCTCTTACTTCTCCGGTTCGAGGTACACGTTTCAGTCCCCACTCTCATTCCTCATGCTCTACGGATAGACTAAAGGAATTTACACATAGCTGCCGGATTCCAAAGAACATCGCCTTAGTTTCCCCGTTAGACTCTGAGTCCCCGAAGCTCGTTAGGGAATGCCATTGTTGTGCCTATGTTGTGTTTTTCAGGGCGTGCGGCCTCACTTTCCCTCTTCCAGAGATCTTAGTGTATCTTATGCATGCCATGGGTGTTACACTTGGGCAGATGTGCCCGAACTTTGTCTGGTATATGGTGTGCCATCAGGTTCTCGCAGAGGAATGCGGTCTTCCCTTGACGGTTCCGATGATAGCTTGTATCTATGCTATCAAGGGTGTTACTGGTCACCTCGGGTCTTTTTGTGCCGCTACCAACGGCAACTGCAAGGTCTTCGTCGGAATTCCAAAGAAAGACGAAGACTGGAGGGAACGTTACATCTTCTTCCCAGTAGATCAGTCCACCTTCGGCGACCTCACTCATCTCGCCCTTACCGACTGGATCGGTGAGCCTGGTAGAGGCTGGACTTGATTCCAGCTTGTTTTCCTTTACGTTACACATGCATTTTTTTCTAAGTGACTAACATTGTTTTCGTGTTCTTCCTTTTGGTAGCTCCTCTGATCAGGGCGGACTTCTGTCTCGAGCTAGCACACTACCTCA
>OVBE01015927.1:0-11199 GCA_900406425.1 Iberis pinnata | reverse complement strand
AATGAAATTATATTTTATCTTTATTCTACAAACGATTTAGATGTTCCTTCTCGCATTAGATTATATCATATTAATGAAAGTTAGCTAAATTTCTTAATATGATGTCACATGTTCTATGTCATGTTAATAGTAAATATTAAATAAACACAATGAATACTAACATGTCATAAGAACCTTTTAAATTTAATTTTTTATTCAATAGCATTAATTAAACCATATAATGATAAAAAATTAGTTAAACTTTTTCAGTTTTGATAAATTCCATGAAATACCACAAAAATAACTTCATATTTCAAAAATATTACACACTTCCAATTATTTCAAAAATTCCATAAATTTTTATTTCCAACAAACCAAAAACATAAAATTTGAATTGAAGGGTTTAGAACTTTAAATTTTCGTGTTTGGGTTCCATAGCTAGTATTTAAGGTTTAGTTTTTTTTGGCGTTTAGAGTTGAAATTTGAAGTTTTAAAACTATTTCAGTATTTTTGGTACAAAATCCATTTTTGTGCTATTTTTGAGAATTTGCATTTCATTTTTCTTTTCGTATTTTTTAATATATTTTTTTATCATCATTAATACTTTTAATCTTTNTTTTTATCATCATTAATACTTTTAATCTTTTAGTTACAACAAAATTTTATATTTCTAAAATTTATGATTTAACTTATGAGGTATATATATATATATATATATATATATTTATATATTAAATGTCAAAGTTTATATTAGATATAAAAATACCTCAATATACTTTTATCACAAAATTGTTCCAAACATTTTCATACTCCGACAACCATAATCATTAACATAAACCGGTTAATTTGTAGGATATTCTCAACAATAGCACATAAACTAGGTTTATTCCAAAAGTTCCACATACTCTTAAAAGTTTCAAAAATACCACAAATATGTTTTTATTCCAAACATATTACAAAATTTGCAATAATTTTAAAACTTCAAATTTAAATTCTAAAACCACAAAACCAAACCATACCCCTTTAAAACTAAACCTTAAACTCAATTTAGTGAACCCAAACCTAAAATTTTAAATTCTAAACCTTTAAAATTTACTTTTTATGTTTGTGGTATTTTTGGAATATTTGAGAGTGTGTGATATTTTTGGAACTTTTGGGAATGTGTGTATTTTTGGAATTTGAATTTTTTTTGTATAGATTTCAAAGTATTTCTCTTAATTTATTGGGTATACTAGATTATGCCCCACGCAATGCGTGGGAATATGATATAAAATATAAATTCAAAATTATGGTATTGTAAACAAATTGTATGTATCGTTATATAACGTATGAGTATGAAATTTGTCAACAACTATAAATATGTAAATATCAAAGTAAAAGTGTGATATAGAAAATATATAATTTTATAATATATAACATACTAAACTTACTATTATTTATTTTTAAATTAAAAAATCAAAAATATATAATATATTGATAATTAATAATACATTTTAGATTGGTTTATAATTAAGATAAATAATTTTCATAATTTACTTTTTATAAATATATATCAAATTTAAATCTATTAGTTTATATTATTTCAAATATTAACAACATTTAAATTCTTTTTTTTAAATGTTTAATATTTTATATATTAAATTCATAGTTTTATACTATATTTTCTTAGTGAAGAAACTAAAAGTAAATTTTGTAAATTAAAATGAAATAAAAAATGAATTTCCTAAATTAAATGATAAAAATCTTTGAGAAAAATATGTAATTAATTATTAAACTAAAAAGTTTTATTTTGAAAATATAAAAATGAGTGTTTGGATATAGAGATAGTGTAAATATCATATGTAATTAACTATCAAGTAAAGTGTATTTTGAAAAAATACCTTCCCTTTTAATATATAGGATATTTGTATATTAAAATGAGGATGTCAATTCATTTTTCCAATCTTTCATGAACTCATCATAAATTAGAAAAAAACTTCGGCAAAATTATTTTTTAAAAAAATCTTCAAAGTAGCGGGTTATGTCAATTTTTTAAAAATAATCACGTGGTCTAAAAACTTTAATTAACCAAATTAATATATAATTTTGGCTCACTGGTCATAGCGGTAGTCAAATTTCAAAAAACATTAAGTTTAAGACTAATTTAGCTTACTGAAAAAAGATTTATTTAGGAAAAAAATAATTGTAGATTTTTCGGCCATATATACACATTATTATAGAAATTTAGCTAATTAAGATATTTTTATCCAAACTAAAATATTTATTATTTGCAGAATTTAGTTATAAAGTCACCTTAACTATTGGAGTTATTAATGTTATTTTACTAATATAATATTTTAAATATAATCATCATATTATATATATATATATATATATATATATGATTTGATTTATTCTCATAATATTATATTTGATTTGACGGTGCACAGGAACATACTTGTTTTACAAAATCAACTTCCTCCAAGTAGTTGTTCAATTTTGGATAATGGCATCTTGTGTTTTTTTGGGGGAAAATGTTAAGAATTTTAAATTATTTTTAAATTTCTTACAAAAAATACGGAGAAATTAGTAGGAAAAAAAAAAAAACTACCACAACAACGAAAAACTGATAACCAATAATATGAAAACAAAAGAATTAGAAGCAAAGCCAAATAAACTTTAAAAACAAAAAATCATAAGCAATGCAAAACCGCAAGTCACTATAAACAAAAAGCCAAATTGTTGCGAGCTATCTCCACACCTACAACTTCGTGGATTCCACCAAAAAAACTTGCAAAACCAAAAACATCAAACAAACCACTCCAGAAAAGACACAAAAATGATCGGAAGTACCGAGACAGCCAACCGAGACTAGGAGCCCGGATAATGGTATGACAGACAGAAAAACACCAAACCGATCTTGCCAAGACTCGAATGGAGCGGGAAGCTACTCCACTCCACCTTCCAATATGGTCTTTCCTCCAAGAGCAACCACCAAAGCAGAGCCCGACGCTGCTAACAATAAATCCAAATCGAGAAAAAATTTCGCAAAGTAACTAAACCGAAAAATACACCAGAAGCAGCCGCTCTTATTAAACATAATGAACCCTCTTCAAAATATCTGGAGCCAAATGAAAGAGAGGAACAATGGCTGCCACAAGAACCCTCGCAAGCGAGAACACAACTACAAAGCTCCCATCCGCCTACACCACGCGCCACCAAGGCAGACTAAGAGACCCACAGAACAAAGGAAGCGCCAAGCAAAGCCGAGTACATCAGAGAGCTAGCGGGTAGATGAGCAAAAGAGAAGAATGCTGATTCGACTTACTAAACTTTGTGGAGAGGATCTTACCGAACACAATGGGTGTCTTCAAGGCCACTGAGCGGATGAGCTCCAACAACGCCTCCACTAGCAGAACGTACCTAGGATGCTACTTCCAAGGCTGAAGACGCCGATGATGAAGGGAATCGCCACCGTGCTTGCCTTAAGAACTAGACCGAGTCACCTCGAATTTAAGAAACTTTGTCTTCAAAGTGCTTCAGGTCTAAAGGAGATGGGATTGGACAGAGGAGTGAGGGGTTATTGCTCTACGCTCTAGGCCGAAAAGGTAAACCAACGGCAGACTTAAAGATGAACCACCAACCGCACTAACTTTGAGAAACACGAACATAAAAAGAGAGAAACAGGAAAAGCAACAGAGGGAAAAGGCAAAATAAAATAAAAAATAAGTGGGAGACTGTCGACGACGAGGAGAGAGACAGCCGCTGCCGATCTCAGATGCAAAATTAGGTTTTAACTTTTGGCTGGGAATTAAGAGAGAGGAAACGAGGGCGTTATTTCGAAACTCCACGTCCTTGGAAAGCAAGTTGGTATGGCATCTTGTGTGTGTTGATGAAACTCATGACGAGTATGAGTAACAACTGCAGTTTCTAAAAGTTTTAATAATTTCGATCTTCCAAAAGTGGTTTTAACATTCTACCGTACATGTACTATGCAGATAAAATAGTCCAAATAAAAATCGTCTACGACTGTACTCTTTAGACCTTGAAAAACAAATTCAACTATCCCGAATACCAAAAGATATTAATAATTATCACAATTTGGCGAAATAGCTTTTTATAGTATTTCTTTAAATTTTCTATCTTCATCTATTGTTCTTTTCATCAAAGCAAAAACATAGAGGATGATAGATATATTAAATTTCTTAAAAAGGCGATAGAAGGAGATAAACATGACGCAAATAAATCTCCTTGCCAAGATAGTCTTGATTAAGGTGAAATAAACGTGAATAGACTCGAAATAATGGAGGTTGAGTGTGTTAGCCAAGATGGCGTGTTTGATATGGTTGATCAACAAGCAGGCATGAGTCTACAATAACATGATACCAAAACTATTGTTGGAACTTATTTTTGACAAACTGTTTTATTTTAATCAAAATTAAAATAAATTTGAATAGATATTAGACAGCTAAGTGAGTTGAGCTAGTTGGAAAGACTAGCTAGTTCAGCTAGATGAATAGCTAAGTGAGCTAAACTAGCTGGGAAGACTAGCTAGCTCAGCTAGGTGAGTAAAATGACAGCTCAACTAAACTCAATGAGTACTAACCTAACTGAGTGAACTGGCCAGCTAACACTCAAGCTTAGTTAATGATAACAAGATTTTTAGGTATCAATCCCCAATATACATGCATGTCATTGTAGTATAGATGAGTCATTGTAGTATAGATGCGTCAGTCCAGTCAGGTGTGATGCTAACAATCTAGATGCAATGGTTCTCTTAAGTCAAGCCAAGCAATAAGGAGGGGGTTTACTAATAAGTCCTAAGCAAACAAAACATGCTGAAAATTAAAACAGAAACTAAGGTAAGCATGCATAAGTAAAAGCTGATAACAAGTGAAACAGAAACAGAGGAATTAAAATGGGTAAAAGATGCAATCAAAGAAAGGGTCCCTAAGGATGGGGTAATTGGATAGTGTTCCTCCTAAAAATCTCTAAGTGTCTAACATACCTCAAAAAAGAGCTATCCCTAGACGATAGATTCAATAGAAATCAAATCTAATTCCTTGACAGATGACCTCAAACTAGGTAATATCCAGATCTAACTTCCAATAACGGAACTCTACCTAATAAGCACTACGAACCAATCTACCTAATCCAATAAGCACCATAAACATCTAATTCTTTAGGCTAAGATGTGCAAATCTCTGAAATCACCTTGATCAGGCATTTCATTGAACACTTTTCGGGTGCTGAAATGCCTAAGTTCGGATCTCAACGGATCAGGTCAAAATGAGCATTAAGAAAAATGAAATAGAAGGATCTATTAAACCATAAAGCTTAGACACCTAGGAGAAACAAGGATAAAACACTACCCTATCCCATCCTCAAGGAACCTAAGTCACTACTCACTATGCATGTTGGATGCAAAATCAGAGAAACATGAACACATAGCTACTAAGTAAGACATTTAGATCTAAGGCCAAACAACAAAGAACAAACTATATAAAACCCTAAAACTAATGCAGAAGACCAAAATGAACAAAGTTACAGAAGATGAAGATCTAAAACGTCAAGAACACCAACCCAGAAAAGATGAACATCAATGGAATAATAACGAAAAACAGAGGAAATGATCAAACTAAAAACAAGATTAAAAAATTCAAGACGTAAATCAACATGCACCAGATAGTTCACAACCCTAACCTATAGAGGAAAATGAAGAAAACATAATATTAACATAAACATAAACAAAATATGGGTTTAGAACATGAAGAACATCAAGAACAAAAGAGAGAAAAATGAAACCTAATACAAAACCTAAAAATGGCAAAAAGAAAGACTGTCTTCCAAATGGAGGTGTTTAGGGCTTTGTATAGTGTTCAAGAAAAGCCTTAAAACGCATAAAAGAAAAAAACTAATCATTAAGTTGGGTCTTGGATCAGGTCCATCCTGATTCGAAGTTGGTCGTGTCGGATTGCTTGGGCTCGAGCTGAAGGACGTATGTGATCGAGCCATGTAGAAGATGGGATCTAGCCATGAAATCAAGGTGTCTCGATCCGAGACAAGAGTGATCGAGGCGGAGGAAGTTTGTCCGAGGTGGATAATCAAGCCAAAGAACTTGGCGATTGAGCCGCAGTTGGAGTTGGCCGAGCCAAAGTTGGAGATTGAGTCGGGCCAAAGTTGGCCGAGATGAGGTCGAGACAGAGATAGGCGGCTCGATCACTTCGCTCAATGGTGATCGAACCGTGAAGTTGCATGGTCGAGCCAAAGGGCCGAGAGATAATCGAGCTATAAACAAGGTAAATGAGTTGGGGTGGTCGATCCAAAGTTGGCTTGGCTCGATCACGGGATCAAACCGGAGTTTTCTTGGCTCGATGGTTGGGTCGAGTCCTGACTTGAATTGCACATGGGTTGGTTCTGTTCCATGCATTTCCTTTCCTTCTCCAAATTTGCAACAACGTTCTGAGAGCTCCCGAAAATCCTGAAAAATCTCCAAAATGCATGTATATGCAAGGGCTAATGAAAAAATTCCTGAAAATTGTAAACTTGCTAATAACATCTATAGATGCAACATATGTTCAACTAAAAGACCCTAAAATGATGCTAAATGACTTCTAAAAATTATAAAACTGCAGAGACATCAACTCCCCCAAACTAAATCATTGCTTGCCCTCAAGAAAGTAATTCAGAAGTCTGGGCCAGAGGTTTGAAAGTGGGAACTCAGAACCAAAATATGTTGCTAACATAGGTAATATAAATGTCATGGTTACTAGTTCTGGAATGCAATCTTAAACTCGTCCTACTTAGAAACCTTAGCCATACTCATCACAGTTCATTACAGACCAGTTCCAACTTCCACAATGCATTCAAATTCATTTGCCCCTTTAACATTCATTAAGTAGGAACCATGGATCAAGTCATGTACATGCAGTGAACTCGTTTGGTCAAGGGACAGGTTAAGGAGTAAAGATGACCCCTTCATGCAATGGTTAAAAATTCAAAATATGATTCTCTCAAAAGGGAATGAGCTTTAGCAGAAGGCTAAAGGTAAGAACACTTAGACGCATACAGAAATAGAACCTCATCTACCCAATGCTAATGAAATCTAAGTTTCGTGATTCTACCCGGTAGAAGGTCCTAATTCTACCCTTTTAAAATTCAAAGTGATCTTACTTATACACATTTTTCCTTAGTTACTCGTAGGAGAGGGTTCTTCTTATTTGACTGCTAGCGGATTTAGGAACTTCTTTACTTCGATGCTTATGGCTTTTGACCTTTTTCTTTTGCACTAACTTCTTGGGTTTTACCCTTTTCAGTTCATTGTCATATAATTTTCTTATTCTGCACTAACCATACTTCCTTTTCATATCATTGTTCCCCCAAACCCTTTAGTAGCATATTCTTTCTCTTTTCCTTTTTCATTCCCCTCCTAAGGTTCATTACTCTACCCTTTCTTTTACCAGTTTCCCGCATGTGTTCATTCATTTCCAAACCAACCCAACACCCAAAATCGAATCCCACCTAATCCTATCTAGTCCAAAAAGCATGGACTAGAACTACATGAGATCCTATTCCTGTCAGTTCGAACCTAACACGTTCTACCAAGCTCACTCCATAAAAGACCTGACACTCAGTAGTAAATTCATGGCTTCAAAAAAGGCAAAGTTCAAGGGTAGGAATTCTACTTGGGTTAACAAGAGTGGCAAAATGGTAGAAGATAACCCAAATATGTATACACTATCCATGAGTTCACATTTAGCACACAAGCATGATAATTATACATTCAAGTTTAAGTTCTCATAGATAGGGGAAAATTTCAAATCACAACATGCTTCAGGAGACAAATGATAATGTAGGTTCACATTCCAAGCATGGTGCAGTTTTACTTCAGACTAAATCAAGATGCATTAGAAAACTAATAACCAGGACACTTATACTTTTTGAGAAAACAACATACTTACAAGGTTACTTTCATCCTAGTTCCCTACGCAGATGCAAATGTCAAACCTATAAATCTAACATCCTAAATGCATCTACATGAACACTCTGTTTTTGAAAGACAATTTTTGAAAAATTTTTAAATTGTTATGGTTTTTCTATGCTTTAGATGCTATGCAAGGTTGGAGATCAAGGAAAAACATGAAAACTTCATTAGATGATAGTCCCTAAATCCTCCCCCAAACCTGAATTACACAATCTTTGTGTAACCCAAATTTGAAGGTAGATTTAGGGGTTGGACAAGAACGAAAAGGATAAACACACTTAAAGCACAAACATGAACAACAATCAGAAAAATTAAAGGAAACAGCAACATAAATAAATGCACACTAAGCGGATTATACAATCCAAGTTAGGATGGGGATGGACCTCAATAAGGTATGAAGAAGTTTGAAGAGATATATACATCCATCGTTTCTGCAGTATATCCAGGGTAAGTACCTTGTCCTTCTTGGTGTTGTAGTTGCTGTTGAAGTTCTTGTTGTTGTTGAATGGTGCGTTGGCTAACGGATCCACGGTCGTCTCTTTCATAGTGGTGTCTCTTCCTCCTCTGCATTTTTTGGGTTCGACCGAGGAGTGACGATGCGGTTGTTCAACTTGTGATTCCCTTGGACTTATGGTGATTGAGTGACTTCGCTCTAAGGTGTCAGGGGATCATTGCTTCTTGGAGGTGGTGGCTTTGTTCATCTTCAGGATAAGCTTCTTAATCTGAGTGGTCATTTCCTTGAACTTACTGCAAAAGTAGTTATCCTAGAACTTGTTCCACTTCTGGAGTTTACCAATGTTCTTGTGAGCTGTGGCCAAGCTCTTCCCTTTCTTTGTAGTTGGGACTTCATCAAAGTGATAACACTCAGGCTCACCTAGCTCTTGATCATTGGGAACAGCCACCCTCTCAGTCATTACCTTATCAGCTACTTCCACAGCTTCCCTCTTCTCTGAATATTATAGAACGTCAGCACTCGGTTGAAAATAAATATTGTCCCCTCTCATGTTTGTGGTGACTAGGACGTTGGGAAGTGATAAGCGTGCCTCCCCCAAGCATGGATGAGTGAACCTAAACATCTACTCTTGGGTTGGACCCTCGAAGAAGTGAGCGTTTTTCAAATAGGTTAGGTCGATCCATCTTGCGGGGTGACCTTGACCCTCAAGAGGAACATTGCAAGCCCTCAGAATGGGTGTCACAATTCCCCTAACTGTTAAAGTCCCACTACTTCTCTTTTTGTAGAGTGCTCTAGCCCACTCCCTATACCACGTTAATTGGTTGATCAAAACTCTAGATAGGCTGGAGTTAGCCATATCACCTTGCATCAGACGACCGTTGGATGTGTATTGCAGCGTAGGCTTCAAAGCCAAGTCTATCATCCCCATCTCCCCATTAGTCACATGTCCTGTTACTTCTGTTGCAAATATGGTGTTTGCAATAGTTTTATGGAAGTAACGCAGGACTGGGCTCCTTATGCATGCACACTTTTATTTTCCCGAGTTATAAGTGACGACCCCTATAGTTTCCCACAACATAGTGAGCTCCTCTTTGTAAAAACTTGGAACCTCATCAATGTTCCCATCAGACGGGAACCCATTCAATTCTCCCACAGAAAGCTCATAATCCTTGTCTTGCACCGAAAACGTGATGTACCCCTGCATGTCATCATTATCGCAATACAACTGGAGAGTAGCTAGGAAGTGGCAGGTTTCTTCCTTGTATCCATCATAGTAAATGGACATGAGCTTTTCAAGATTGGTAGCCTTGAAAAGATGAGTCATGTCTTTTGCGATTCCTAGAGCTCCCATGGTGGATTTATGTGGGAATCGAGTTCCTTTGAAACCTCGTGAAAGAAGTGCCTCAACGTCAAGCGATTTAGAGCTTTCTTCAGCCACCAGTTGAGAATTCCTCTCGTTTAATATTGAGTTTTTGAATTGAGTGTATTAGTCTTGCGGTTCAACACTCATTTCGACACCCTCCTCATAGTTCGCGTCTTCACTACTGTTCTCTTCTTCTATCTCAACCCGTTTCCCCTCTTTATATCTGAACGTTTTCGAGAATACTCAGCATTTTCCTAGCGTCTGCATGCTTTTCCCTTGCCATTTTGCGCTCCATGTTGGCAATGTGAACAACATGTTGCTCCTGAATTTCTATTTATTCTCTGGTTCTTTGCAGTCTTTCAGAAATTTCACCTGTTTGAAGTTGCCTTCACGTAAGTATTGGAGCGTTTGGGGAGAATTCCGGAGAAATATCAGTATCGTCTTGCCTAACTCTGAAGGATGACCTTATCCTATGAAGCCTTGCTACTATTTTTTCTCCTGATGGTTTAGATATCTTGTTCCTGAAAGAGAGAGTAGACAATTTCAGATATGTGAGTAATCTTCCCAATAGGTTTAGCAAGCATCAAGTATCAATGGAAATATTATGAAAAACGAATTGTGATGTTCAAGGCATAAGTTTTTCAAAAAAATCAAGTTCAATTCGTGCTTTCACAATGAGTTCATCATACATTTCAGAAGTCAAAACTAATTTTAAAAGGAAGAAGTGCCAAAACCGAATTTCAGGAAAAATTTCTCGGATCAAGCAACTAAACAAATCGATCTTGTAAAAGATGTTGAAGCCCATTTTAAGAAAAATTAGGAACCGAAAATCACAAAGGTTTAGGAGTGAAACGGAATGAGGGTTATTAAGGTCTTGGTGAGAATCCTTGTAGAAGCAAATACTTCAAGTGGAAATACTTTAGAAAAACGATTTTAAGCAAAGGAAGATGTAAGTTTTGAGAGCTTTAAAGTAATGAAGTGAAGTAGAGTGAGGAGTACTCCCTTTATAGAAGCATTGGTCAAATTTTGAGGATTAGTGTTCAGGAGTGGTGAGTAGAAGCATGTGGATGGGGTTAAAGTAGTGGTATGTGGAGGGGGATCAAAGAAGGTGTATTGATAATAGGGATTTTGAAGGTCGCGGGTTATCAATCAACCCATCGTTGTAGTATAGATGATGATGGGTTTTGTCAATCCATAATGGGAGTGTACTAATCAATGTGGATGTATTGGATGCTTTAAAGTCAAGCTAGATGTTAAAAGGGGGCTTTGGTTGCTAAATGGTCCTAAGTGCAATGAATGTAAAAAGACATAAAAGAGAGAGAGAGATGCTTAAAACACTTTTGGATGCAAAACAGAGTAAAAGAAAGAAATGGTAAAAGGTGGATTCAATGTAAAGTCGTTCCTAAGGACAAAGGATAATTGACTTGGGAATCCATCCTA
>OVBE01015926.1:0-11199 GCA_900406425.1 Iberis pinnata | reverse complement strand
CTTCCATATCTTTTGGTAAGTGGTTTCGTGCCTCAGTCTGATCTTGTATAGTTCCTCTAGTAAAAGCTCTGATTGCTGCAATCGTTAACTTTTCAGATTGTGGTATCCTTACATTGTCTTCTTGGGATGCTTCATTTAGTGAAAAGTCAAAAACGTGACCTTTTCCTTTGTCCATATTTTTGTTAAGTACCACAGGGGGNCTTCAGCCACTGATATCTTAACCATTTCCTCTCTTACTCTTCTTTCTGATCCCTCCGATGCTAATAGGTATTGCCTCATATTATCCATCACTCATGAATCAATTCTCATTCTTCCAGTAAGAGGGTCAAGACCAACTTGGTCCTCCTTTAGTACTCCATGAAGGGGCTATGTTTCTTGTAGGTACTCCTATATCTTCTGTTTCTCAACTTGAATCCTGGATTGAGATGTTGATGAAGTCTCAGATTGGGTCATGATAAGGGATGGAAAAGTTTCCTTAGAGTGAGTCATACGTTGGCAGTGATAACATCTTCTTTTAACTTTTTCAAAATCAAACACAGCAGTGAAAACTTCTCCTGTAGGTGTGTGATATTTCTTTGATCTTCTTAGAGGATTATTGATATTGAACTTGATTTGTACTCTTACAGAATCCCTTGTTTGAGGTTGAGAGGGATCAAAAGCAACATCCTTCACCTCACCCAGAGCATTTCCTACATGAATAATGGTTGCAGTTGTCAAAATGTTAGCCGGAATATTGCGGATTCTAACCCAAACCAGAATGAATTGATGGTAATCTTCCGGTAAATATTTGACCCATTTCTCTAATATGATAGAACAATCATTATAGGTCAAAAATCCTAACTCCAGCTCTCGTTCTAGGTCTAAATGCTGGAAAATAAACTGAAATTTTTCTTGAGATAAAGCTACGCCACTAACTTTCCCTTCCAAGCCCCATTTCTTAGGCATATCCAAAATTAGGTTGGACATCTTATTAGCCATGGGATTCAGAGCTTTCCCTATGACGCTCAGTTGATTTCTCTCTACAACACTATATTCCGGTAATATTGGAATCATTTCTGGTACCTCCTCTTCCTCTTCCAGATTCATAGCTCCCAAAGCTTCAGGTAATGGGTTCTCCATGTAAAGCGGACAAAGATGATGCAAAATTTCCACTTTAATTTTGATTAGCTAGATGATTAGATGCTTGAGATGTGTCTTCGAAGCTTTTTCTACAGTACTCAAGAACAAAATATCTTCAACGAATAGTAAACTGGATTAATAACTGCCATTCAAATGGTATCTTTTGCATTGTTCGAACCTTTAGTTTCTTTTAGAGAGGACTAGGCTAGCATGATGTCATTCTTTTGTTCCCACAGTTGTTTGCTCACCATTTCTTGACTCATGGTCCAACATTAGTCATCTATGTTACTTCTTCATCATACCTTTTTTTGTCAACATATTTTCATTCATACCAAAATTACGTATACAAAATGTTTAAGTTTCTAGCTTGATAAGCTAAGTAGTCTACTCTAATATTTATAATCCTAGATATATAGTGATACGACAAAGCATCAATTTCTTTGGCCATAGTACATATATCATAGATATATGTGGAGAGTCCTTGAATTGTACTTAAGGCATTGAGACATTGCTCCAGTTGTCGACTATTAGTGCAAATAGTTACTCGTCAGTATCCCAACTGTCGAAGTCTTAAGATTGCTTCTATCATGGCTGGACATTCAGATTCCAAAGGCGATCAGATTTGTGGAATAGTTGTGGAACCACACACAATAATCTTATCTCCTTGGCAAAGAACTCAGTGTAAACCTGCACGTGCTTGAGAAAATATCCATGATGCATCATAGAAACATATGTATTGGTTTTGCTCTACAGAGAAAGGCGTTGTAACTCGTGGAAATTCTCTTGTTCACACTGAGAAGGAACAACTGCACTTGTTTGAATTGTATCATTATCCTCTTAAGCTTGTATCCACTGATGAAAATTTGAGATTTTTTTGTTGATAACTTGAGGAATTCTCCACTAATGATTGTTAAAAAATAAGTCATTCCTAAATTTTAAGGTCTGCCATAATAAATGTGGGGCTATGCTTTATTTTGGATATGTGAAACTAGGAAGATGTAAGGGAAATACTTGATTCAAATTTGTATTTACATCATCTGAAATCTCAATATGAAATTGAGGATGAAAAGGAAACATTTCCCACATTTCCTTTGTTACTCTGCATAAAAAAAACAAACAGATGATTAATATCTTATGGTTCTTCACCACACATCAGACAAATTTGGTCAATCGGAACTCCTCTTCTTTGTAAAATGACTCCGACTGCTAATCCCTTGTGCAATAGCCTCCTTAGGAAATAATGCACCTTAGGTGAAAGAGATAAACTCCAGATATGTATCCAGATGGGATTAGCTTTGGTCTTTAATTCGGTTGCTCCTATTCTAGCCAAGTGATAGCCATATTTTACAGTATAGGATCCTGATTTTGTAAACTACGAGGTAGGATTATCTGAAGCATTTGTTATGGATGGTTTAAGGAGCTGAATTGCATGCACATCTTCCATATGAATATACCTGTGCAATTTTCACAACACCAAGTCTTACCATTTTCTGCAAAAAGATTATGAACTTAAGCATTAAGATAAAGATTAGGCAGACTTAGTTGAGAAGTTGTTGGATGTTGATGTGGAATCCATTTATCTTTCCATATTCTTATTGTTTGGAAATTTCCAAGAGTCCAGTAAAGCCCTTGTTGGATCAATTGAGTACCTTTGACGATACTTCTACATGCATGATCTTGGCTGAGAATCCAGTAAAGATGTATGCGGATAATACTTCGACTTCTTAACTTTAGCCTGAAGAGATTGTGGCTCTGTAAGAAGTCTCAAACTTTGCTTCGCAGCCAGACCTAGATTAAAATACTAAAAGTCCCTAAAACCAAATCCTTCATCTCTTTTTGAGGCAGTACTATGATTCCAATAAACCCAAATCCTCCACCTCAAGTTCGACGCATCTAACAATGAAGCAGAATACGAAGCACTCCTTGCCAGGCTACGCCTCGCTGCACTGCGAAATGCTCTTTGGTATAATTCTATGTTCAATGACAAGTTTCTTATTAACCCACCACAAACACTGGAAGACCCACTCCACGGGGCTAATAAATTCGTCGAGATAGAGGAAAAGTACGCAGTAATGTCCAGAAGACACCAAACCCAACAAAGAAAGAGAAGAGTCCCAACGAGAACCCATGCAGCACTATGATGGGCTCAGAATTTTAATCCTAAATCTACATTGAAGAGAACATATCCTCGTAGTATAGTAAAAGGTCGATTTTTCAATAGACCAGATTGTGCGACTCTCAATTAAACTTTCCTTTCTAGCTAAGATGGTAATAAAATGCAGAGTTTGATTGTTTAAAGCAAATAACTGAAAGACTGTAAATTAAAGTGGTTTTTAAGCAATTAAAGAAAACTCTAGGCGTTAGGGAATTCCACAGGTTATCAAGTTTGAAGTTCAGGTTGACATGCAACTTTTATTTATGAAAGTGGTTCTCAACTCAAAAGAAAATGATAGGCTAATCTCCTTCCAAAGTATTGGACCCTTATAATCGAACTACCCAAATAAAAACTCCCGCCGTATTTAAACATTCTAATCATGCAATGAATACAGATTTTATATGTTCATAAGCATCAAAGACAATACTTCCGCAAGTAGAGACACTTACTCATCTAGACTATGTCAAGTTTCTAAACCATATCCCTTTGTATTTATTAACCTAATATCATGAACCAGGTGATCAGACTAATTCAAGCCATAATTTCATATCAAGACTAGGAACCTAACATTTCAAATCCGTAATATCAAACCCTAACTATCAATTCCTGATTTTCCTGGGATAAACCCTAAAACCTAACAAAGTGACTACTCAGACATTACTAAGGAATCAACAATCATTATCATAAGAAGAAAAGGCATAAGAGAATCGAATTATATAGAATAAAAGAGTTAAGAAATCTTCTCCAACTCTCTGAAAAGCTCTCAAAATAATTGTGTGTAAATTGTGTTCTCTTTCTCCCTATCTAAACTAAGCCTAAAGCTATTTATAATAATAATAACAAAAACTAATATAATAAGGAAAAATCATATAAGTCTTGACAACAAATGCATCTTTTTGATAATTTTCAAGTTGACTCGGGTGTTGGGATCGATCGATCCAGGTAGGGATCGATCGATCCATCATTATTTATCTTCCGAGATCAATTGATCCAGGATGAGATCGATCGATCTAAAATTCTGTAGATTCTCTAGAAGCTTGGATGGATCGATATCCTCAGCAAAATTTCTAGGATCGATCCTTCTGCTTCAGTTTGGCCCATTTGCACTTGAATTCTTTCATAAATCATTCTTTTTGCTCCATAACGTCTTAAACACCTAAATTGCTGAAAACATACCAAAACGGGTGGAATGCGCTCGAATGATGCCAAATAGCAAGTATAAATACCCACTATAAAGCATCAAAATCGAGTGAACGGGAACTAGATAAGAGGGTTGAAAGCTGAACAAGAACTCTCAGAATCTCAACAACTTTAAGTTCAGAAATCGAAAACTAAAAGACACTAATCCTGCAACCTTTGCAAAATAAACTGTTCACTACCACATAATCTAACCAACATAATTCCTACTTTAAATCCCAATCAATCAAACTATCGAATCATATCAACTAGCTCTCTAAATTCAATTAAGTACAAATAGTGCGTTATTGCCTATGGGGTATCGACCAAACAGAGCATCAATTAAATTCTGGTCCTGACCCTTTTCCCCCCTTTCTCATTTCTATTTCTTTCTTCTTTTTTTCTTCTACCCTTTTTTGCTCCGCATTTATGCGCTTTTAATGTTCTTTTTAGCATATCGTTTTTTTCTGGGATTACTATGGATTTGTAGATCACGGTTTCAATCCTTTTTCTTTTACCGTTTTTTTCTGAAGGGAGGGAGAGAAAGGATCCGGATCATTCTGAAAGAACTTGTCAGTTTTTACAGAGAACTGAACAGCAAAGTACCTAGTTTTTCAAAGTATAACCAACACCATAAGAAAGAGAAATTAAGGTTAATGTTAAGTCATATCTTATTAGAGCTAGCATCAAATCATCAACAATCCAAAAGACTAGAACTTTCAAAAGCATATCAATCAATCAATGGTGTTCCGAACCTAGATGCATTAGTTTATCTAAGCTAGTAATCAAGTAGAAATCAATTCTAAACTCACACTAGGCAAATAATCATCACAGATTATGGTCATTATTTCTTTGACTCGATTAAATTAAAACGAAAAATTTTGTAAATTTTCACCAAAATGATGAAACTTGCAAAAAGAGTTAGTAGCTATGTACCCTTTCTCCAGACTTAAATCACACCGTCCAGGTGTGAAAATAAATCCAAGAAAAGGAAAAAAGACATGAACAATCTGTAGGATCAAAATTGTGAGTTTAAGTGTAGCAACTTACCTGTTTATTGACGGATCGATCGATCCATGGACGGATCGGTTGATCTATGATTATGCAATATTTCTGATCTATTGGATCGATCGATCCATAGACGGATCGATCAATCTGCTGTATCATTTTTCCTGAATGCTGATAAATCGATCTATCTTTCATTCTGTATAAATGATCTTTCTTCAATAATCGATCGATCCATAGACGAATCGATCAATCTAAACATCCGACCAGTTTTTTCTTTTTCTGAAACACTTCTAAACTCAAAAATAAAAATCAATATGTTAGTCTCAAAAAGCAAAATTGACTCAAAACTAAATATTACTAATCTAAAACACCGAATTAGTGGGTTGCCTCTCACTCAGTGCTTTGTTTATTGTCAAAAGTTTGACAAACTTACGTTCTATGCAGAATTTGAGTTAGCACCAATTGATGCTTTGTTGAAACTACCAACGCCGGATATTTGCATCTTTAGAACCTTCCTCATCATTAGTTTCAAATAGTCTTCCCCTTTTTCCTTAAGATCTGAGGGGAAGAATGCCTTAACCTTTGAAAAGGGTTTCAAAGTTCCCTTGCACTTTACCTTATACTCTATTCCATCTTCAACCAACGTTTGAGGAATCAAAATCAGATGGATGTCCTTGTTGATCTCCTTTGATGTCTCATTGCTTTTTTTAACTTTTGAAGAGGGCTTTGGAGTTTCTTTTCCCTTCGCCTTTTGCTTGATTCCTTCTCCAATCGATGTTTGAGGCTTCATAATCCGTTGAGGTTTCTGATAGATTTTTGCCAAGTTTATCTTACCCCTCTTTTTGATCTTAGAGGCTGTACTCGTGCTTGGGGTTTGAGCCTTTTCTTTCAATACTTCAGTAATGATCTCTTTAGTACTAGACTTGTTTTCAGATTTGGTTGAGATTTCTGTGCTACCTTTTTCTTCTTCATCATATTGATCGTAGAGGCATTGTTGTTGGGTACTATTTGGTAGTAGTAACCCTTATTGATCTTAGTGAGGTAGATGCGCTTCTTTTGTATATATATAACAACTCTTACAGATGCTAGAAAAGGCCTTCCCAGCACCAATTGCACATATGAATTTCCCTTGTATCTATGACATGGAAGTCGAACAGGATAACACAATCTCGTCTTGAACCATCACATTGGAAAGCAATCCATTTGAGGATATTACATTGTTGTTAGCTAGTGTAAAATCTAGCCCTGTCGGTTTTATTTCCTTGAGTCCCAACTTCTCAGCAACAATCTTGGACATGACGTTAAAGTTAGATCATGTATCGTAGAGTGAATCCATGAATATCACTCTTTTGATCTTAACTGGAACTAAGAATTCGTCAGGGTCTTGTAGTTTTGGAAGTCTTCTAAGTGGAATTATCCTTTCAGCGACTTTATCATAGTACACCAGCTCTTCTTCAGAAGTATCATGCTCTTCTGAATATTCAATCTCGAGTTCTTTTATCTGTTTTGAAATTTCAGCAGTCTGCAGGGGTAATCGATCGATCCTACAGTGGATTGATCGATCTTGATTTTTTTTCAAGATTTTGTCTGATGGATCGATCGATCCAGTGTGGATCGATTTATCGGTCTTCCCGAATACTTCTTTTTTTCTAGATCGATCGATCCAAGTATACAGATCGATCGATCTGTAGTCTCTAGGTTTTTACGTATGACTGGATCGATCGATCCCTTAGGGGATCGAACGATCTCTTGGCATGCATCACTCCGGAATTTCTAAAATATGCAGAACCGTCTGACTCATCATTCATCTTTCTAGTACCCAAATTTATGGCTTTGCAATAGCCTTTTGGATTGTCTTCCATTTTCCCAGGAAGAACACTAGCTTGTCTCTTGACTGCTTGTGAGGTTTGAGCCACTTACATATCCAATTTCTTGACATGATTGGAAAACGTTTCAAACTTATTTTTCAGATCATTATACATGTTGTCAAGCTTCACATTCAGGTTCTTTTCATAATATTCATTGCTTTCTAGAATCTCCTTAATCATTGATTCAACCTTGTTGTCTTGAGGGGGGTTCACTTGAAAACCAGGGTGAGAGGTTGCTGGAAAACCTCCTGATTTTTAGTGTTGCACAAAACTTCTATTTTGGTTTCCTTGGGAATCACTTCCACATGAGTTCTGACCGAATGCTTGTCCATATTTCTGCACAAAGCTCTACGATTGGTTTGGATAAACCTGGTCCTGTGGATTAGCCACATTAGTACTCCTCCAAGAGAGAGATTACCTTTATTGAAACCATGATTGTATATTCTCTGTCCCTTGCTATTAATATAGCTCGCTTTCTCTATATTCTCACATTATGAAATAGCAAGCAGTTAGCCTAAGTCTTCTTCATATGTTCAACGAAATTGACATGTTTTTCATTTTTCTTCTTTAGAAGTTAAGTTAGGAGTCCTTTCACTTCAGATAAATCAGAAGATTCTGAAGTAGATTATCTTAGTTTTTTTTTTATCATAGTCGGGGCAGTGATTGTTGTTGCTCTGAGCTAGATTGTCTATTAGCTAGTAAACTTCATTCACAGGTTCTGTCATAAAGTCACCATTACTAGAAGTATCAAGAGAGAGTCGATACTGTTTTTCTATTCTCTTGTAGAAGGTATTGAGTGGACTTAGCTCAGAGAAGCCATGATGAAGACAATCTCGAAGGTATTTTTTAAATCTGTCCCATGCTTCAAAGAATGATTCTGTGGGGCCCTGCTGAAATTGAGAGGTCTTATTTCTCAGGTTTCTTTAGAGGTATAGAAGTGGCTTAGAAACTTGGATTTGCATTCTTCCCAAGTTTCTATGGAGTTAGCCGGCAGCGTTTGCAACCATGTAAGAGCTCTATCTGCTAGAGAGTGGTTGAAGAGCTTATAGTGCATGAAGTCTTTAGAGATTGTATTAAGTGGAGTGGTACTGCATATATGCTCAAAGCTGTCTATATGATCCATAGGTTGCTGGGTTGGCAAACCATGGAATTGGTTTTGCCTGAGCAGCTGGATGAGCTGGAATGGGAACTGATAGTCCTACCTTTGAGGTTGGCGAGGGTGTAGAACATTCCTGTTGACAAGGAAAGCTTCAGGGTGGGCGATTTCTGGCTTGTTCTGGTGGCACTTGATTACCATTACCGCCTACTTGATGTTCCAATGGCAACTGATTTCTGTTACCTCCTTACTGTCCTGGTGGCATTGGATTGTCTTTTCCTCGTGGTTGGTTAATCACCAACTGATGTAGTCCTTATTAAGGGTTCAGGACGTTTTGATCTTCAAGTATGACCGGATTCTGAATCACATTCTCGACCATTGTGCTAGACGAGCTTAAGATTTTTCTTGCTTTCCGGTTAGAACATTCTACTCTTGCTAGTTCTTCGTTAGTGAGGTTGACTAATTCAAATGATTTGTTAGATCTCCTGTCCATGCACCTGCAAAACAAAGACAAGAAGAAAGAACGAGATTAGCACTGAAAAATAAAAATCTTAGACTAGATGCTAAGTAAAACTTAAAAGGCACAATCGGTCCCCGGAAACGGTGCCAAAAATCTGATAGGCTCAACATTTCAATCCTAAATCTACACTGCAGAGAACATATCCTCGTAGTATAGTAAATGGTCGATTTCCAAAAGACCAGATTGTGCGACTCTCAATTAAACTTTCGTTTTTGGCTAAGATGGTAATAAAAGGTAGAGTTTTTTGTTTTAAAGCAAATAATTGAAAGACAGAAAACTAAAGTGGTTTTTAAGCAATTAGAGAAAACGCTAGGCGTTAGGGAATTCCACATGTTATCAGGTTTGAAGTTCATGTTGTCATGCAAGTTTTATTTATGAAAGTGATTTTCAACTCAAAAGACAATGATAGGCTAATCTCCTCCCGAATTATTAGACCCCCTATAATCGAACTACCCAAATACAAACTCACGCCTTATTTAAACAATTAAATCATGCAATGAATTCAGATTTGATATGTTCATAAGCATCAAAGACAATACTTCCGCAAGCAGAGATATTTACTCATCTAGACTAGGTTAAGTTTCTAAACCAAATTTCTTTGTATTTAATAACCTAATATCATGAACTAGGTGATCATGCTAATTCAAGCAATGATTTAAGATCTAGACTAAGAACCTAACAATTAAAATCCATAATGTCAAACCCTAACTATCAATTCCTGATTTCCATGGGATAATCCATAAAACCTAATAAAGTGACTACTCAGACATTACTAAGCAATCAACAATCATTATCATAAGAAGAAAACACAAAAGATAATCGAATTATATAGAATAAAAGAGTTAAGAAATCTTCTCCAATACAAAGTAGATTCATTCTCTCTAAAATCTCTCAAAATAATTGTGTGTAAATTGTGTTCTCTCTCTCCCTCTCTAAACTAAGCCTAAAGATATTTATAACAATAATACAAACGTAATCTAATAAGGAAAACTCATAATAAGTCTAGAGAACAAATGCTTCTTTTTGATAATTTCCAAGTTGATTCGGGTGTTGGGATCGATCGATCCATCGTTCTTTATCTTCTGAGATCAATCGATCCAGGATGAGATCGATCGATCTAAAACTCCTTTAGCTTCTTCAGAAGCTTGGATCGATCGATCCATGACTGGATCGATGGAATTCCCCAGGAAAATTGCCAGGATCTATCCTTCTGCTTCAAGTTGGCCCATTTTCACTTGACTTCTTCTAGAAATCATTCTTTTTGCTCTATAACGTCTTAAACACCTATAAAGTAAGTATAAATACCCACTATAAAGCATCAAAATCGAGTGATATCACACTATACAAGGGACGGAAGAGGTCGCGCGACCTACGCGATTACCAAAAGTGGGAAACCACAAGATCAGCCCCTACCCGTCTACAACGACCCAGAGGCATATTGTGACTTCCACAAGCAAAACGGGCATCGAACATTAGACTTTTCCCACTTACGGTCCATCCTCCTGAAGAAGCTGCAAGACGGAGAAATCAATACCAGCAGGACAAAGAATAGTGGCAGAAGGCGTACTGGCAACTCAAGGTTTAGCTCCTCCTTGAGAATAAGGGCACAACCCCAGGCTAGCACATTCAGAGAAAAAAGCTCCCACACTTTCGATGACATGATGCCCCCTAATCGAACGAGAGACCAGAGCCCAGAAAATGGACTCAACGTCCGAGCAGCCGAGGGCTCGCTACCGAGAAGACGAGTCAACATAATAATGGACGAACTGTTGTCATGTAACAATTCGGTAAAGTCAATAAGGAGCTCGGAGGATGGGCTGTAACTGCTCAGAAAGAGCAACCCTATATCATACCTACCACTCCCTCATTGGAGTTTGGCACACCGACCTAAGAGGACCCAGCCAGCCTCATAACGATTTCCTAGTCATCGAGTTGGTTATCGATAACACAAAAGTGGAAAGAATTTTAATTGATACAGGTAGTTCGGTTGACATTAAAAAATAAAGACACACTCAAGAACATGGAGGTCGACAACGAACTAATAAAAGCCGGGAGCAAAACGCTAACATGTTTTAGTGGCAAAACAGCCTAATCCATAGGGACCATCAAGCTACCAGTCCAGGTTGGAAGCCTAACCCAAATGGTCAAGTTCATAGTGATGGATCAACGATCTGCGTTCAATGCAATCTTGGCACACCCGGGCTCAACTGTATGATGGCCGCAATATCGACTTATCATCAGTGCATTGAGTTTCCAA
>OVBE01015925.1:0-11199 GCA_900406425.1 Iberis pinnata | reverse complement strand
ACTAGAAAATGACAAGAAATGTTATGTAAAAAATCCTAAAATTCTAGTGTTATCAGTACATCTAGAAGGAGATGCAAACCGATGAGCTGGAAACGCCAATCAAGGCGAAGGTAACGACAATAATGGCGAGCAAGATCCGCCAGGAATGAATCAAAACCACCTACCTCACTAAAATAGGGTACTAGTTGGCGATTTCAACAACCCTGAAGCTTTCCTAGTCAAGAGGAATGCTCTCCACCCTCGACAGCCTTAGAGATTGGATTACCAGTTCCCATTTCAGCTAATCCAGTTGCTAAGGCAAAACCAGTTTCATGGTTTGTCTACTAAGCATCTTATGGATTACATCGATAATTGTAAAGACATTTGTAGCACAACTCAACTCAATGGAGTCTCTAAAGACTTCATGCATTGTAAGCTCTTCAAGCATTCTTTAGCTGATAGAGCTCTCATGTGGCTTAAGTCGTTGCTCGCTAACTCAATAGAGACTTGGGATGAGTGTAAAGCCAAGTTTCTAAATCATTTCTACACCTCCACCATAACTAATAATCTGAGAAGCAAGATTTCTCAGTTTCAGCAAGGACCGGTGGAATCCTTTTATGAAGCATGGGATATGTTTAAAGAGTACCTTCGGGATGGTCCCCATCATGGTTTTTTTGAGTTGAACCTCCTTAACACTTTTTATAGAGACATCAATCAAAAATATCAACTCTCTCTAGACACAGCCAGCAACGGGCGATTTCATAACCAAACCCGTAAATGAAGCCTATAAGCTAATTAACAACCTTGTTGCTAGCAATAGCAACCAATGTCCTGATTATGATCGAAGAGTACGGTCATCTAGTTCAGATTCTTCTGAATTAGCAGAAGTAAAGGAGCTTCTTTCTCAGTTTCTCAAGAAACAAAATGAGAAGCATGTCAGTTTTACCAGGAAAGGTTGAAGATAATCCTAAGGGATATTGCAAGGCGATTAATTCAAATTCTGGTGAAAAGGAAAAAGAGTCTGCAAAATCTATAGGTTTTCAAAAAGTTAGAAGTGATTCAGAGGTTGAGATCGATCAATCCAAGGAGGGATCGATCAATCCAAAAATACGAAAGTTGCCAAGAGACATAGATTGATCCATCCGATTCAGAAACTTACGGAAGAAGCGATTGATCGATCCATCAGATCGATTACCGAACAAATGACAAGATCGATCGATCCATCTTTACAACCTGCAAAACCTTCAAAACAACTTGAAAAAATTAAGATATCGTGCCCCAATAGACCTCAGATTCCTAATGAAGAACATATGTACTATGATGCGGGATCTTATCAAACTTACGGAAATTTGGATCAATCGATCCACACTTAGATCGATCGATCCGTTAAGTAGAAGGACGTCAGATCGATCGATCCATATGCTCGAGATTATTTGAAGATTACCAAAAAGATGTTTTAGTCATCAAGACTTATCATTGATTTTCTTTATTGGGTTTTATGTTCTCTTTATTATTTTTGAACTCTATATAAGCTAGAGGCTTAGGGTTTTACAAAAAACACAATACAGAACATAGATTACAATTCCTTACTTTTCCTTTGAGAGGTTTTTTTTAGAGAGACGAATCCTGACACCTGTATTTGGAGAAGAATTTTGAACTCTCTTATTTTATTGAATTTGGTTTTTGAATATGCTTTCTTTATTTATGATTGTTGATTGTTTGGCTATGTCTGAGTAGTCTCTTTGTTAGGTTTTAGAGATTTTCCAGGAAAAACAGGTTTTGATAGTTAGGGTTTGACTTTAATGGATTCAATTTGTTAGGTTCTTAGTCTAGATTTGTTATCATTGCTTGAATTAGCTTTATCACCTAGTTCATGATTTTAGGTTAATAAATACAAAAGGATTTGGTTTATTTAATCTGACCTAGTCTAGATGAATAAGTATCTCTGCTTGCGGGAGTATTGTCTTTGATGCTTATGAACATATCGAATTTTTAATCACTGCATGATTTAATTTTCTAATTTCAAGATCTAAGATTTCGGGAGAATGTTAGTCTTTATTTCTTAGCAATTCTATCATAGGGATCTAATACATCGGGAGGAGATTAGTTTATTGTCGCCTTTTGAGTTTAGAACTAATTTTATTTGTTAATCTTGCTTGTCAACCTGAACTTCAAACCTGAATACCTACGAAATTTCTCTATTTCCTAGCGTTTTAGTTTATTGATTTACATTCATTTTAATTATTCGCTTTAATTCTCAATCGTTCGCAAACAATCTCTCTTTTATTTCTGTCTTAGCTATAATCAATTTTAGAGCCGAGAGTCTCAGTATCTGGTCCTTATGGGATTCGACCCTTTACTATACTATAATGATCTATTCTCTGCAGTGTAGTTTTAGTTTTTAAAACCTGAACCTATCATCTACTCAAACTATTCATCAACTTCGTACTAAACTGGCTTATGAGTATCATCGTGATGAACTCTTTTGGAAGCAGCGTTCCACAAATTTGTGGTTGAAGTGTGGTGACTGAAACACAGTATTTTAATGTTGTAACCAGGAACAGACGTGCCCGTAATTCTATTTTTTCTTTACAATTTAGATAGGGTGCATTCCTTAGTGGTAATAAAGCAATTGCTCATGAATCCAAAGAATACGTTTTGGATCTTTTTGCCTTAAGAAATCCCCAACACTCTGCAGCACTCTCTCAATCTATCCTAATGGTGGTTTCTTCAGCTATGAATGAACAATTAATACAAGGAGTTATAGAGTTGGAAATATGTACTGCTGTCTTTGCTATAGGTAGTACCAAAGCACCAGGGCCCAATGGGTTTACTTCTCTCTTTTATCAGTAATACTGGGACTTAATCAAGCCACAGTTGAGTGAGGCAGTTCAACATTTCTTTCATTATGGTGAGTTACCCTTCGGATCCAACCACTCGAATATCTGTCTTATCCGAAGATTAATAATCTTGTTACTATTCAAGATTTTCGTCCTATCAGCCTTTGTAATGTTCTTTACAAAGTAAATTCTAAGATCTTAGTTGAACGTTTGAAACCCTTGATGGCTAGTCTGGTTTTTGAACACCAAGCAACCTACACTCCTGGTCGATACACTACCGATAATGTGTTTATTGCCCATGAAGATTTTCATGCACTCAAATCCAACCGAAAATGTGCCAGCGAATTCATGGTTGTCAAAATAGATGTTAGCAAAGCTTATGAAAAACTTGAATGGTCTTCCTTACTCTTGGTATTAGAGAGAAAAGGATTTCATCCTGTTTGGATCCGCTGGATTATGCATTTTGTAAGTTTGGTCTCCTACTCGGTTATGATCAATGGCAGTCCATACTATCACTTTCAACCACAACGGGCTTTGTGATAGGGTGACCCACTATCTCCGTATCTGTTTATTCTTGCTAGCGACGTTCTGAGTACAATAATTCCACAAGCACAAGCATCAAAGCAGTTACAATGTTTACAGATTAGCAAAGGCGGTCCACATATCTCTCACTTATTATTTGCTGATGATTCCTTGTTCCTCATTAAAGCAGATCTTCAGAACTTTGCTTCTTTGCTCCAGATTTTCGATTCTTATGCAGTAGCCTCTGGCCAACTTATCAATCTTTCTAAATATACTATCACTTTTGGTGCAAAAGTCTTCCACCATACCTGGCAAGCTATACATCACACCTTATGAATCCCACCCATCGGAGGTGGAGGCAAGTACTTGGGACTCCCTGAGAAATTCCCTAAGAATCAAACAGCTATGTTTCAATACATTAGCTCTAAGGTTCAACAAAAAATCTCAGGTTGGCAATCTCGTTTTTTATCACAAGCTGGAAAAGAGACACTCATTAAAGCTGTTGCCTTAGCTTTGCCCATTTATTCCATGAATTGCTTTCAGTTACCACTAACAATTTGTGCTGAGATTGACACTCTGTTATCTCACTTTTGGTGGGGTACATCAAATCATCAGCATAAGATGTCTTGGTTCTCATGGAGATGACTTTCTCGTTCAAAACATATTGGCGGATTAGGTTTCCGCGAGCTTCATCGGTTTAATCAACCATTATCTGCTAATCAATTCTGGAAGCTACATATGCGACCTGACTGTTTTCTATTATGTTTACTTAAACATCAATACTTTCATACTAGCTCTATCTTTGATGCAATATTAAAGACTGGCGCATCCTATGGTTGGCGTTTCTTGCTTTTTGGGGTAGAGCTCCTTCACTCAGGTCTTATCAAACGTATTGGCAGTGGTACCACCACCACTTTGAATGATCATTCATGGCTACCTTGTTAGCCTGCACGTTCCCAAATTTTAACAAACCCAAACTATGGCTCTCTTATGGTCAATGATTTAATTGACATTAGTTCCATTCCAAAATGGGATGACATGGCTCTTGCTAGGTATATTGATCCTCAAGATCACCATTTAATTCGGTGTATCTATCTCCCACAACATTTTGCACCAGATACTTATTTCTGGAGATTTACATGGGATGGAATATACAATGTTAAGTCTGGTTATCATACTTCATTTCTGATTTCTTCAGAGAATCTCAATCCGGATGATCCAATTCCCATATCTTCGCCACTTTCATCACAAATATGGACTTCACATCTTTTGCCTAAGCTGGAAAATTTTCTTTGGTGCATTGGCTCTGGATCATTGGCTGTCCCTACTTACTTGGAGCACAAACATATCCCTGTGTCAACGGATTGTCTCAATTGTGGCGTTTCGACCGAATCTGATATGCATTTATTTTTTGAATGCCCTTTTGCTCAAGCACAGACATATCCCTGTTTCAACAGATTGTCTCAATTGTGGCGCTTCGACCATGCCTTTCTCAAATGAATTCTCCTTTATCAATTAACAATGTTTTTTTCATCTATTTTACAACAACAACTATCATTGACAGCCAATCCATTACTTTATTCTATACCATTCTTCATTCTATGGCGCTTAATGAAAGCCAGAAACTTGCTATTGTTCTAACAGAAAGTTCATTCTCCTCAGTTATGCTGGTCTCTCTCACATTCTGATGCAGTCGAGTGGCACAATCAAAATCCTGTGTATAGTCCATTTGCAGCCTCACGGACTCATGCATTTTGGTTACCTCCTTCTCCAGGTTTCGTCAAGTGTAATGTAGATGTCAGTACATCAAATGGTCTGGTTGATTCTGGACTCGGTTGGATTATTAGGAATGAACATGGCACTGTTCTTCATTGTGGATTTGGCAAGTTCGAAGGAAGAGCTGAGATTGAAGAAGCAGAGGCCACTGCTCTGTTATGGAGAATTCAATGCTCATGGGCGCTTGGCTATCGCAGTGTTAATTTTGAAAGTGACAATCTTTTACTTGTTCGCACTATTAACAACAACCAATATAATCTTCGTCTGCAGTTCATTCTTGAATCAATTCAACAACGGAAATCCTGCTTTGATACTTTCTTTGTTACGTCAATAGACTAATACATGTGTTGTTATCTAAGAAAGCAATATCCTCTGATTTAGTTGTCACATTTTTTATTCTTGTCTTTCCTTTATCTCAAAAACATTGGTAGGAACAATACACATAAATCAAAGTAGGAGATAATATGTGACCAATGATTTAGAGAACAAGATCCCTGCTCTTAAAAAGAGAGAGAATAAGATCCCTAGATTTCTAATAGGACGAAAACAAAAAAAGCAAGTTATAGGTTCTTCGACATACAATAATGGAGAAGCAAATGCAAGACAAAAAGAAACAGAAACCATATTGGTTTAGACATATGGTATCGATTGATGCTTCAAATTTTAATACTAAGTGCATCCACCCTGGATAATCATTAGAATAAATTCTATCCATGAAGTTCTATAGCACTTTGTAAAAGCATGTGATTAGTGTCATCAAACCCATGTGATTATTGACATCAAGATATGAAAATTCGTTAACGACATGGAGAGAAGCACGAGTTTGGACACATTGTTCACCGATACGGGCTATGATCTACATTAAAAAGCATTGACGATAAAGGAAATGTTTAAAACTTTGATATGATTATATATAATAAAGAGGATAGTGGCGACAAAACATGGGCTGATAGTAAATGATTTACTAATAATTAAAAAGTTTTGATGTTTAATATTCTGAGAAGCGGTGCCATGATGCCATGAGTTTGTGAGCTATTGGCTATACAATTCACCACGTATTTTTATAAGACTTTTGGTCAACGGCTGTGTTTTGATCTTTAAATAAAGACTTCAATTTGGACACCCAACAGGTCATCTCCCTCTTTTTATTTTATTTTATTTTTTACAGTACATTATTTTTGTACTAAGACAAATTCTACATACGTCATTGCCGTTTCTTGCGATCTTTAAATGAGAACAAGTCTCACTTTATTTACGCAATACATGTGTTTCACAAACTCATAATATCTCTCTGTTTCCTTTTGTTCTCTCTCTCTGGCTTTAACTTTCACAAAGATTAACAAAAAATGAAGGAATCATTCAAAGTGTGTTTCTGTTGTGTAAGAAGCTTCAAAGTGAAATCGAGTGAGCCACCAGAAGAAATCAAGATACTCTTCGATGATTACTCTCAAAACGGCAGGTTGTCTGCAGATGAGATGCTCAGATTCTTGATCGAAGTTCAAGGAGAAAAACACTCTGATTCCAAATACGTGAAAGATATATTCCACAAGCTCAAACATCACGATGTTTTGCATCCTCGTGGACTTCATTTTGAAGTATTCTACCGTTATCTTCTCAGTGATTTCAACTCTCCATTGCCTCTGACCCGTGAGGTAATAATTAGGATAACATCTTTCTAACTTGTGACTTGTGAGAAAGAGTTTGTTTTAGTATGTGATTTGGTTTTCAGGTTTGGCAAGATATGAATCAGCCTTTATCTCATTACTTCTTGTACACGGGACATAACTCTTACTTGACTGGGAATCAACTCAATAGTAGAAGCAGCACTGAACCCATTGTCAAGGCTCTGAGAAGAGGAGTTCGTGTAATTGAGCTTGATTTATGGCCTAGTTCTTCAGGGAAAGAAGCTGAAGTTCGTCATGGAGGGTACAAATCCTACCAAGAACTTATTATTTCTTAAATAAGTAAACATTTTCTTGATTTGTTTTGTGTGATGATTTCAGGACGTTAACGAGTTGTGAAGATCTGCAGAAATGCCTTAACGCGATTAAGGAGAACGCGTTCCATGTGTCTGAGTACCCTGTTGTGCTTACCTTAGAAGATCACTTGCCTCCCCATCTTCAGAAGAAAGTCGCTAAGGTAAGCTTCTGAAAGAAAACATTGGAATCTTGTTAAGAACATCTTGAGTTTGATGGTGAAAATGTTTGTAGATGGTGAGTAAGACCTTTGGAAGAACTCTGTTTCGATGCAGAACGGACGAGCATACAGAGTGTTTTCCTTCACCAGAATCACTCAAGAATAAGATTTTGATCTCAACAAAGCCACCAAAAGAGTATCTTACCCAAAGTTCTAAAGGTTCAACAACAGATGATAGCGTTAAAGCTAAAGTAAGTAAGGCAAAATTGAAAAAAGAAGGTTTTTAGCTTATTATAGGTTCCTTAAAGGGTTTATTAGAGTCATGTGTTGTGGCAGAAAGTTGCAGATGCAGAAGAACAGATTCAAGAAGAAGATGAAGAGAGTGTAGCAATCGAATACAGAGACTTGATCTCGATTCACGCTGGAAACCGCAAAGGAGGCTTGAAGAACTGCTTGAATGGTGATCCTAACAGAGTGATACGGTTAAGTATGAGCGAGCAGTGGCTTGAGACTTTGGCTAAAACACGTGGACCTGATTTAGTAAAGTTCACGCAACGGAATATTCTGAGGATATTTCCCAAGACTACACGATTTGACTCATCAAACTATGATCCTCTCGTTGGATGGATTCATGGCGCACAAATGGTTGCCTTCAATATGCAAGTGAGAAATTAATATAGTCTCTCCTTTCTACTATTACCATAGATTTTCAGTAGAAGACAAGATTTAGTGATACATGGTTTGTGTAAATGTAGAGCCATGGGAAGTATTTGTGGATGATGCAAGGAATGTTTAAAGCTAATGGTGGATGTGGCTACGTGAAAAAGCCTGATGTTTTGCTCTACAATGGTCCTGACGGTGAAGTCTTTAACCCTCGCAGTCAAAATCTGCAGATCAAGACAATTCTTAAGGTTATTTCTTGATTTCTATTTTATTCTGTCTTTGTTTTGTTCGTTTCTTGAGGTCCAAGAGACATATAATCTTTGTGTCTATATGGTTAGGTGAAGATCTACAAAGGGGAAGGATGGAATCTGGATTTTCCTCAAGATCACTTTGATCGATACTCTCCTCCCGATTTCTACGCTAAGGCGAGTGTTCAGTCAGATGCATAACAGACAATAAAGCATGTTTTATTAATAGATCTATGAAGCAGCAAAACCCTAGTATATATGCATCTTGTCCATCAAGTCAACCTACATTATTTAGACGACTGACATTGTAGTTGTTTTTCCTTTCAGATCGGAATCGCAGGGATTCCTTTGGACACAGCAAGTTACAGAACAGAAATAGATACAGACGAATGGTTTCCAGTTTGGAACAAAGAGTTTGAGTTCCCTTTACGTGTTCCTGAACTAGCGCTTTTGTATATCATAGTCAAAGATTACGACAGTAACACTCAGCACGATTTCGCCGGCCAGACTTGCCTTCCGTTGTCAGAGCTCAAGCCTGGTATTCGTGCCGTCAGGCTCCACGATCGTGCCGGAGAGGTTTTCAAGCACGTGAGGCTGCTTGTGCGCTTTGTCTTGGAGCCTTGTGAGTAGCTTAGTTGATGTTAGTCTATTCATCATCCATTGTAATAAATCAGATGTCGTTACACTAATAAGGATGAAATCATTTGATAAATCCGCAACTTTTAAAAAATTGTTATTTTAGGCCCCGTTCGTTTCTTCATCCGGATGCAAATATCCAAATGTTGTTCGTTTAGTCCATTTATGATTTGTATACGGTACAAAATCTAGATGCAAATTTTTTTTTATCCAAAAAATCTAGATAATTTGGATTCTAAAAAAAGTAGAGTTTGGATACAAAATTTGGATCCAAAAACGAGGAAATGAGTTTTTTTTTCTTTTTTTTTCCAAAAACGGGAAAAACAATTTCTCAACATAAACGCAGAAACGCGATTTTCTGCGAACAACACGAAAACGCAATTTTCCGAAAAAACATGAAATTGCGATTTTCCAGCGAAAACGCGGAAACACAATTTTCCCCTGAAATTACAAACGTGATTCTCCGCAAAAAACGTGGAAACGCGATTTTATCGCCAAAAACGCAGAAACATGATTTTTTGCCAAAAACGCTAAAACGAAGAAACGCGATTTTCTGCCAAAAACATTGAAACGCAATTTTCCACGGAAAACGCAATTTTCCGCCGAAAACGCGATTTTCCGCCGAAAACGCGATTTTCCGCCGAAAACGCGATTTTCCGCCGAAAACGCAGAAACGCGATTTTTCGCCAAAAAACGCGGAAAAATGATTTTTCGCAAAAAGTGAAAACGCGAAAACGCGATTTTCCACCAAAAACACGGAAACGTGATTTTCCGCCGAAAACATGGTAACACGATTTTTTGTCGAAAGCGATAAAAACCCAATTTTTCGCCGAAAACGCGATTTTTCGCCAAAAACGCGATTTTTCGCCAAAAACGCAGAAACGCGAAATGTCGCCAAAAACGTGGAAACACGATTTTTTGCCGAAAACGTGGAAATACGATTTTTCGCTGAAAACGAGATTTTTTGTCGAAAACGCGATTTTCAGCCAAAAAATCAGACACACAATTTTCCATCGAAAAAACGGAGACACGATTTTCCACCGAAAATGCGTAAACGCGATTTTCTGCTGAAAACACAATTTTTTGCCCAAAAATACGGAAATGCGATCTTCCTAAAAACGCATAAACGCGAATGTCGGCCAAAAACGTGGAAACATGATTTTCTGCAAAAAATATGGAAACGTGATTTCCGCCAAAAACAAGTTTCCAGATTTTTGGTGTAAAAGTTAATGTTGTTGTTTTTAGAAAATGTATCCGGATATTGTTACATATTCAGGAACGAACAAAATCGTATTTAAATGCAATATCTTTGAAACGAACAACATCTTAATGTTCTTGATGTGACATCCAAATGTTGTATATAGATGCTACATTTGGATGTTGCATTCAAATACAAAAATGAACGGAGCTTTAGTATCAATGAATATCAATTATATGTTTAAACACTTATTGTGGTAGTAATCCTTGCTGATATATTAAATAAAGACGGTTAATTTGTCTTCCTTTTTTGCTTTTGACTGTGTTGATCAAAGTTTGAATGTTATTGTTGACACTTAGCGAAACAGGCTCTTCTTTTTTTTTTTGGGGGTGTGAAACGGGAGAAGAAATCTCCCGAATTTATTAAAAAAGAAAACAACTCAAACAACTACATCAAAACATATCTAGGATGTCCCAAATCGGTAACATCCTCATGAAAAATGTGGAAACACAAGAAGGACAAGAAACAAAAGAATAAAAACCAAGCGGTAAACTGAAAGCATAATTAGCTAGATCGTCCGCAAGCCGGTTAGCTTCTCTATAAATATGTGAGATACGGACTGTCCAGTCCCTCGAAAGTAAGACATAGCACAAACGTGCTAGGAATGATAACGGATGTGAATCTTCTATTCCACTCTTTAAGAACTTCACAACCATCTCTGAATCCACCTCCAACTCTACCTGCCTCAAGCCTCTCTCCCAAGCCATAAACAAACCGTAGTAGACTCCCCACAACTCGGCTAACGGAGCTGAACAAATCCCAACATTCAATGCAAAACCCAATATCCACTCACCATTCGATCCTCTCACTACGCCACCAGCTATAGCTAGACCCGGGTTACCATGTGAAGCTCCATCGGTATTCAACTTAACCCATCCTAAATGATAAACAGAGATTTGCTAATCTATTGTCTAGCAAATACTTAAGTTTAATTAGGTCATTTAAGTATTTAAGATANTTCCAACTCATTAATCCTATGTGAATCATGTTTAGTCTATGCCATTAAGATTTTTGGTTCAAACATTCAAACATACACAATTTAAGAAAGTCAACAGATCAAAAGTCAACAGCAATTATGAAAAAATCAACATAAATTAAAACTTGACAATTCAAAGATAAAAGACTAAGTGAATGGTTTAGG
>OVBE01015924.1:0-11200 GCA_900406425.1 Iberis pinnata | reverse complement strand
TATATATATATATATATATATATATATATATATATGTTTATGTAAGTTATACTCATTATGACATGATTATTATTTGTATAAATAATAGTACATGTTTTGGTTGAACTCTTTGTCTATTGATTAGGGTAAACGTTTTGCACATTTTCACGCATATTCAGTTTTTTTGTAACTTTAAATGTTTGTTTGTGAAACTTGAGGATCTTTCAAAGGAGCAACCTCTCTCTTGCTCGTCTTGATTTAGTGTCAAATCCTATAAACTTTGTTCTATCATATTTATTGATAAAATGGTTTCATTAGTGAACATTATATTAGGTATTTAATTTTTTAGTGATCTCTATCTTGATTTAAAAACATAAGGTGTTTTCTCTGTTCTAGTGCTTGAATATATCATTAGGTCTCTCATTTTATGACATTTACATGTAGATATTTATTTGTTAGCATGTTCATTGATAAAAAGGAAGATTGTATTTTTGTGTGTTTATCGTGTTAGCAATCTTTAATTTCAATAGAAAATTACATATTATCCTATGTTATGGTGTTTGTATGTAATATATCATATAACGGTCACTCATCTAGTGAAATAGAAGTATCTTGGATATTTTTGGGTAGACGATCTATTTTCCCATTAGAAGTATCATATACCGATAACTATCGGTATATGATACTTCTCGTGGAGAAATAGATCGTCCACCCGAGATTTTTTGTAGATAATTATTTTGAATGTAAGTTAGACTCAATTGCACCTTTCCTCTTTGACCTTTCTACTCGAGTCACGCCCATGATGAATGCCTCTCTTATCAAGCCCATATCCAAAGAAGATGTTACCAGAGCAGTCTTTGATTTAAATATGAATAGTGCACCAGGCCCCGACGGGTACACTGCACTATTTTATCAAAGGTTTTGGGATATCATTGGGGATCAAGTATTCAAAGAAGTCCAGAATTTCTTTCATACTTGTCAGATGCCTAGTGACTGGAACTTCACGCATATATGCCTAATCCCAAAAGTTCCAAAACCTACAAAGATGACTCAGCTCCGACCTATAAGCCTTTGCAACGTCATATACAAGATAATAGCCAAAATTCTAGCATCGAGACTAAAACTCATCCCGCCTCAGCTCATCTCCACAAATCAATCTGCATTTGTCTCAAACCGGCTGATTTCGGATAATATTTTGTTGTCTCATGAGGTTCTTCATAGTCTCCACACCAATGATTCTGCTTCCAAAAATTGTATTGCTATTAAATCGGAATGGCCAAAGCCTTTGACAGGGTTGAATGGGACTATGTTCAAGAACTTCTGATAGCCATGGGATTCAATACAAAGTGGAACCAATTGATCAAAGCGTGCTTATCCTCTGTATCTTATTCGGTGCTTCTGAATGACAGACCTTTTGGTTTGATTAATCCCTCAAGAGGGCTTAGACAAGGTGACCCGATATCTCCCTTCCTTTTCTTCCTTTGTGCTGAAGGCTTATCTCACTTACTTCAAAAAGCAGAAGCACAGGGTCGAATCACAGGTTTACGTCTCCATCATCAAGGTCCCTCCATATCTCATTTGTTCTTTACAAATGACAGTTTGATAATCTGCCAGGCTACTTTTTCTCAATGCTGCAACTTATAGGAGATCTTAACAGATTACTCAAAAGCCTCGGGACAGAAGATAAATTATGAGAAATCCGCAATAACCTTCGGATCTAAAATAAATGTCTATTATCGGCAACTAATTAAGGATCTGCTGCAGATTACTCATACAGGAGGAAATTCCACCTATCTTGGGCTTCCATAAGTTTTTACAGGGTCTAAGATTAAACTCCTGAATTTTATTCATACCAAACTTCGCTCCAAGATGTCAGGATGGTTTGGTAAACTCATATCACAAGGTGAGAAAGAAACACTTTTGAAAGCAGTAGCATTATCCATCGCAACTCATGCCATGACCTGCTTTGAACTCCCCAAGCAAACGTGCTCAACAATTATATCTGCAATGATAGAATTTTGGTGGAATTCTATCCTTGGCCGAAGGAAAATTGCTTGGGTTAGCTGGGAAAAGCTTTGTCTGCCTAAACATCATGGCAGAATGGGCTTTAAAGATATGGAGTGTTATAACTTGGCCCTTCTTGTTAAACAAAGCTGGAGAATTTTGAACACTCCCACAAGCCTGTGTGCCCTTTTCCTTAAGAGTAAGTACTACCCGGAAACTACTTTCTTAAACTCCCAGCTCGGTTCAAAACCTTCCTTTGGCTGGCACAGTTTACAGAAAGGTAAACACCTTCTTCACCATGCTCTAAGGCAAGGTATAGGGAATGGGAAGAGTGTTATTGTCTAGACTTCATTATGGCTGGATAAAGGCTCAAGAGCTCCCC
Organism: Iberis pinnata; assembly: GCA_900406425.1. Classification (NCBI taxonomy): domain Eukaryota; kingdom Viridiplantae; phylum Streptophyta; class Magnoliopsida; order Brassicales; family Brassicaceae; genus Iberis; species Iberis pinnata. The sequence continues at coordinate 8,835 of OVBE01015924.1, read as the reverse complement.
TAATCAAACAAGGAAGGATAGATCTAGACATGAAGGTTTCTCAACTAATCTCTCATCAAACTGCTACTTGGGATGAAGAAGCTCTACGCTTCTGGTTTTATGATGAGGACAGAATGAGAATTAAGGTAATTAAACCAAAACCTTCCTTGGATGACTTCTTCATCTGGAAATTTACAAAAAAGGAGAGGCCACCGCGAAATCTGCTTACTCTCTTGCCTACAACCAAAAGTATGAAACCCTATTATCAGCACAATCCTCCCTTCCCTCACTCAATCCTCTTAAGGAAAAAGCCTGGTCTTTGAAAGCACCACCTAAACTTCGAGTTTTTTCTTGGAAAGTGCTCAGTAATGCTCTCCTTGTCCTTAACAATTTGGAGAAACGTATGATAAAAGTCCCTAATACTTGTGCTCTCTGTGGCTTAGACCAAGAAACAAATCAACCATTGTATTTTCACCTGTACTTATGCACGTCAAATCTGGGCTTCCTCCTGCCTACCTTTTCCTCCACAAGGCTACCATCATTCTTCTGTTTACTGTAATATGGATCACATATTTACAATTCTTGAAGATCCAGAGATTCCGTGGTCCATAAGAAGAAGTATTCCTTGGTTTATTTGGGGTATATGGAAGGCTCGAAACTCATTCTCAATTGAAGGCAATCTCTATCCTGCCAACTTGGCAGCTGATAAATTCAAGCAGGATGCTGATCTCTGGTTTCTTGCTAATCAGCCAGATTCCTCTCCTCCGTAGCTTGATCTTCCTCCCTCATCAAGCTCTGTTTGGAAACCTCCTAAGCCTCCATGTCTGAAATGTAATATTGGCATATGTTGGAAACGAAAATCTAGGTATTGTGGTGCTTCCGAGGTGGTCAGAGATTTTAAAGGTAAGGTCCAACTTCATAGTAGAAGATCCTTCAGCAATGTCTCTTCTCAATTGGATGCATTATTCCTAGTCACAGGTTGGGCAATTGACTGTATGATAGCTCACAAGTTAACAAATATTATTTTTGGGTCAGAATCTTCCTCTCTGGTAAAAGCTCTATTCAACCCATCCTCTTGGCCAGCTGAAGTCTCATCCATCCTTTCTCTGCTCACTTCTCTAAACTCAATCTCCCATTGGTCCTTTTGTTTCGATCCTAGACACAAGAATAGAGGGTCTCATCTCATTGCCTCTAGTGTTTTCAGATGCAACCTCTGGCAATCCTATGTTTCAGCAGGTGCTCCATCTTGGCTTTCAAGTCGGTTTGATTCAGAGGCTGATGATATGCTTTCCTCTAATCCTTTTCCCTCTTAATTTGGTCGATTTCTTCTGTTTTGTTCCTCTATCTTCTGATTTTTTGATGGTCCTATTGGGCTTGTTTTAAACCTTTCTGGCCTTTCAGCCTTTATTATATTATTCAGACGAAAAAAAAGTTAGACTCTTTCATATTATGGTAGTCATTTTTCGAATGTATCTCTTATGCGTATGCTTTAAACATTCATTGATCATTATAAACCTTTAATGATCACTAGATTCTCTTTCTGCGCGATAGCACATTTTGTTGTAAAGAACACTCAAGGATATGCATTAGCATATGTGTTCTCTTGAGAAGAAATATGCACATACTTAGCTTCTACAAAATCAACCATATGTGAGTTAAGGTTCTCCAAATAATTTTTGAATTTCGACCATTCTAAGGGAAACATAATCGCCTATGTTGCATCCTTTAAATATATTGAAAAGATTAGCTTTCTTTCCCTGAGAAACTATAGACATTCTACGGTCCATGACAAAATTGTCAGAACAGCTTGAAGCTTAGTAAGAGGTGAATCAGAAGCACTTTACCATCCTTCGTCTATGAGAATCAACGCGGCTCCGGAGAACTATGAATTGTTATTCCAATCTGCAGCTACATTACACATTCAATAACCTATTGTGGCGGAGACCATTTAATGGTTCATTGCTAGATCACTGAGGAAGAAGACTAGAGTCTAATCAGATACATATTGTTTTGCCTACATTCACGCCAAGGTTGTTGAACGAGCTTATAGGAGAATTTGATCAGCTTTAATGACAGAACCATTAAAGAGTCAATCATGTCTTCCTCTCCAAATGGACAACATAATCCATGCCCAAGGGAGCCTGAAGTTCGAAAATATGTTGTTCTTAGATAAACTGAAGAGGAGTTTATATTGACATATATATAGAGTAAGAAATAAAATCCAAATAAAGTGTCGCAACCGAGCAGCGCCAACATATTCAAATAATGTGTGATTCATAGTTTCCACTTCAGTATTACAAAGCTTACACGAAGCACCAATTGGGATTTGTCTCGATCTCAATCTATCAGTCACAACTATTGCTCCATTCAACACCTTCCATACGAAGATTTTAATTTTAGGCAACGTTCTAGGCTTCCAAATTTCATCTTTAAGGCCATAAACAAAAGGTTGATCCATGATCTGTTGATATTTTAGCTCAAATGATGGTGAATTAGCTATAATATAACCACTACAGACATGATGACCATTTTTTGTATAAACCCATACATCTCTGTCTGTGTGATTAAGACATGGTTTCAAGCTAAAAATAATGGTTTTATCATCGTGAGAGTATAACTTATTCACTAATGCTCTGTTACAAGAACCTGTCGATGGGTGGATGAGATCTTTCACTCGAAGTAAAGCGTTCATCGGACCATTCAAAATGAAAGGAGCTCGAGGCTTAGACATGGTAGCCAACTATTTGTCCAAATGTATGTATCCGCTCCATTACCAATTACTCTTAACATACCTTTCTTGAGGAGATCACGACCATGTATAATGCTACATGTTTGCTCATTTATATGCGGATCAAGCCAATTCAATAGGCTAAATCATGTTTGATTCCTATAATCTCACAACATTACTTTGATAGGGAATGCTTCTCATAAATCAAACTTTTACATTAGTGTTGAAACTGCTTTAGGCTAATCTATACCAAAGTTGCCAAGTATCTTGAGAAGATACATTTCTTGAGACATACAAAGAGATTGTTTCTTTCTGTCTCTTACAATTTCCACTCCTAGTATCTTCTATGCTTCTCATATATCAAACTATGAACTTAGAAGGATCTTTAGTTCACATACACTCCTTGTCCTTAGAATTTGTAAGTATAGTATTCTCCAACTTACTAAAATACTAGATATGTTCAAACCAAAAATGAACACAAAAGAAAATTTAGTTATACAAAATATTTTTTAAAAGTTAGCTATAGATATTGTCTCGATTTATATAAGAACTCAGATTTTTTTTTTTTTCTTTTTTTTGTCAACTAACGCAGATTGTTCAATACATCATTTTTGTGTCGAATAAACCCACCATATATTTAAAAATAAAAGTTCAAAAACAATTTTTTTTTTATTTTGTTAGTCCGATCAGTGTGTAGATAGTGAATGCTATAAATATTAACTGACCATTGCATAGCTACCAATCAAATGGTGATTATTAACATGGAAGTTTTGTCGTCTCTGGACCTCCCATCCCTTCCCGTTACGACAAGCCTCAATCTCCGTCCTCATCGTTCCTTTAAAGACAGAACGCCGTCTAAATATCCGGCGACACCCAGAAGAAGCAGACGGCCTTCTACGTCTCCCGTCAAAATCCCCAAACCTTTTAAGGAGAGAGATGCCTTCCCTTCTTCTCTTCCGCTTCACTCCAAAAATCCCTACAGTATCCACAGAGACATCCAAAAGTTCGCGAGGCTGAACAAACTCGAAGAAGCTCTTACCATTCTTGACTATCTCGAGCAGAGAGGAATTCCTGTAAATGCGACTACTTTTTCCGCTCTTTTAGCCGCGTGTGTTCGCCGGAAGTCCCTGTTCCACGGTAAACAAGTCCACGTTCACATCCGCATCAATGGACTAGAGAAAAACGAGTTCCTTGGGACCAAGCTCGTTCATATGTACACTTCGTGTGGTTCGATTAAGGACGCACAGAAGGTGTTCGACGAAAGTACTAGCTCAAATGTTTACTCTTGGAATGCGTTGCTTAGAGGGACTGTTATATCAGGGAAGAGGAGGTATCAAGATGTTCTTTCTACGTTTACGGAAATGAGAGAGCAAGGGATTGATTTGAATGTCTATAGTTTTTCTAATGTGTTTAAGAGCTTTGCTGGTGCATCTGCTTTGAGACAGGGATTGAAAACACATGCCCTAGCGATCAAGAACGGTTTGTTTAGCAGTATATTTCTTAAGACTTCTCTTGTTGATATGTATTTCAAATGTGGCAAAGTAGGGCTTGCACATCGAGTTTTTGATGAAATTGTAGAGAGAGATATCGTCGTGTGGGGTGCAATGATTGCTGGATTGGCTCACAACAAAAGACAGTGGGAAGCACTTGGATTTCTTAGGATAATGATCAGTAAAGAAGGAATATATCCGAACTCTGTTATACTTACAACTATTCTTCCTGTACTTGGGGATGTTAAGGCACTGAAATTGGGAAAGGAGGTCCATGCTCATATATTGAAATCGAAGAATTACTTGGAAAAGCCCTTTGTTCACTCTGGTTTGATTGATTTTTACTGCAAGTGTGGGGATATGGTTTCTGGGAGACAGGTTTTCTATGGCTCCAAACAGAGGAATGCCGTTTCTTGGACTGCACTGATGTCTGGATATGCAGCCAATGGAAGATTTGATCAAGCTTTGAGGTCGATTGTCTGGATGCAGCAGGAAGGCTTTAAGCCAGACGTTGTTACAATTGCTACCGTTCTTCCTGTTTGTGCAGAACTGAGAGCTATAAAGCAGGGAAAGGAGATTCATTGTTATGCTTTGAAGAATCTCTTCTTGCCAAATGTTTCGCTAGTTACTTCCTTGATGGTGATGTACTCAAAGTGCAGTGTTCCAGAGTATCCAGTCAGACTATTTGAGAGGTTGGAACAAAAGAATGTGAAAGCATGGACCGCTATGATTGATTGCTATGTGGAGAACGGTGATTTAAGAGCAGGGTTCGAGGTGTTTAGATCAATGCTGTTATCAAAGCACAGGCCGGATTCTGTTACGATGGGTAGGATTTTGACTGTTTGCAGTGAGCTCAAAGCATTAAAGCTGGGGAAGGAGATACATGGGCACATTCTGAAAAAGGAATTTGAGTCAATCCCTTTTGTTTCAGCAAGAATCATCAAGATGTATGGACAATGTGGAGATCTCAGAAGTGCTAATTTCTCTTTCGATACAGTTTCTGTCAAGGGCTCCCTGACATGGACCGCCATTATAGAGGCCTATGGATGCAATGGGCATTTAAGGGATGCAGTAAACTGTTTTGAGGAAATGATATCAAAAGGGTTTACTCCCAACGCCTTCACCTTCACAGCAGTTTTATCAATTTGCAGTGAAGCCGGGTTTGTTGATGAAGCTTATCGCTTCTTCAACTTGATGCACCGAATGTACAAAATGCAGCCATCAAAAGATCACTATTCAATGATCACTGAACTTCTCAATCGGTTTGGTCGTGTTGAAGAGGCTCAGAGACTTGCGGTAATGAGTTCCTCAGCATTCCTAGAAACCTGACTGGAGATTCAGATATCTTCTTTGCTTCTGTCAAAGGCATCAAGTAAGTTACTCAAAAATTGTTATTATACTGTCTTGTTTGCTATTATAGAATACACTGATTTTGGTTCCAGAAAATGTATAAAAAGATCTAGCAGTAAGAAAATGTAGATTTTTCTTGAAATTTAATCAACTGCTTCTTTAAGGAAAGAAAGTCAAGAGAAAACACAATTCATATTGAATTACATAAGCATATGGGGTAACAAACAATTTAAAATAAAATAAAAAATAAGTCACAACTCACAATCTCTAACATAGCCTCTTATAAAGTAGAAGCTGTGTCTACTCTATTAGTAAACAAACAATTTAAAAATATTTGTGAAGAGGTCCATATTTGGGACCCTTCATGCCAATCTGTTAGCCCTTCCCTCCAAAACTTAGATGAGCTTTATAGTTTATTCTTTTGCTATGATGTCAGAATCAACAACCCTTGTGCTAGACTCTGGATACTAAACTCTATTTAATTAAGCATTCTAAGCCAGTAATTTAAGGTGATATTAGCTCTGTGTTGTATGATTGAGCTGTAGAAACTTGCGGTTTTGGAGTTTAAGGGTCCCAAAGATTGTCAGTCTGGTATGTATCCCAAACATTCATCCCTACATCATTAGCAAACCACATAGAGTCATCTGTTGAATTCATCAATGTGGTAGGAGATCCCAAAGTTGACTCGTTGATCGCTTGAATTTCTCTAGGCGAGAGTCTGACCATTGGTGGACCTAAGTTGGAGGAGCTTGAGGTGTCCACTTGCTGCATGGCTGATTCTACTGGTTCGGTTCTGATGCAGAGTGCAGCCTGGTGAGCTGCCATTCGAATGCTGTCTGAGCTAGAGTCTCCAGGACGTGGCAGGTTGCTAGCGAGCTCAGGGAAGTTTAGACGAGCCTCTCTTCCCCTGAAATGGAATGCTGCCACGTCATAGGCAGTTGCAGCCATTTCAGGAGTCTCGAAACTCCCTAACCAAATGCGGTTTTTGGTCCCTGGTTCACGGATTTCAGACACCCATTTGCCCCATTTTCTCTTCCGGACTCCTCTATAGACAGATGGTATACCAGCTTGACCATCATTTCGTGCAGTCACACTGTCATTTGAATTAGTAAAACCAGCCATGAACACACACACAATTCAAGGTTTTTCTTCAAAGGTTTGCTCTTCTTTGTATTTTGTCTGGTTGGATTAAGATGGTGGAATGTTAGCAATCGGGTGCAGCTATTTATAGGTGTGGATTAATATGTTAACATGAGACAAAATCATATAAAAAGTATAATAATATCAAAGCTGCCAAAATTGTAGCTTCGAGGAAGCTTCATAGGTGGTTTGTGGGTTTAACAAGTGTTATCTCAATGGAACTGTAGATTCACTTAAATAATATTATTGTGACTACTGATTATAATAATGAGAATCTTTAAGAAGAGAGGCAGAATCTGGATTTGTGTCTTGAAAGTGTAGTGAAGACATAGACGAATAGTAGAAGAGTGGATGAAATTGGATTTGGAATAGGAGACGCGGTTTTGTTGCATCATGTGTGGACCCTTCCAAAATCCATTCCATAACTTTGTGATGGGCTAAGGGGTTGGTGCTAAAGTGGATTTATCCTAAAACAAATGTCAAAAGTCACTGGATCTAACTCTTCAAACTTTTGTTTTCCCAAGTCAATTCAGGAAAAAAAAAATAGTCTTTTTGTTGCAATAAATAAATTATGTGTCAAAACTCAAAGTGATATCCAAGGTTGCAAAATCATGTCTTTTCGATCTGTGTAGTTGTTTAAATAGTTTTATTCGTTATCTTTTATATTATATATATATATATATATATATTATTGGTCAATTAATTGAATATACAAATGTAAGCACAAAATTAAGGATATGTAAAACTTTTCTCTTAATATCTAATCTAAATATGTTGACAAAAAAAAAAAAAAAACATTAGCACTATCTCTCTATCTTTCCCAATACAATATACCAAAAATATGTCGGTTCTAACCTTATACTTTCTCTCTCTTCTTTTTTAATTTAAAAAAAAATTAAAATTCCACCCCTTTGTTTGTTATTCCAAATTAAATCATATAAATTTAAAACATAAAATCATATAAATTTATTTTAAAAAACACAATTTTTTTATATATTTAACATGATTAAATTTTTTAAAATGGACATATATAAACCTCAAACCCCAAAATATAAACCCAAAACCCCAAAATATAAACCCAAAACTTTAAAATATAAACCCCAAAATATAAATCCAAAACCCCAAAATATAAACCCAAAACCCCAAAATATAAACCCAAAACCCCAAAATATAAACTCAAAACCCCAAGATATAAACTCAAAACCCCAAAATATAAACCGAGAACCCCAAAATATAAATCCTAAACCCCAAAATATAAACCCTAAACCCCCAAAATGTAAACCATAAACCCCAAAATATAAACCTCAAACCCCAAAATATAAACCATAAACCCCAAAATATACTAACTACCAATTACTAAACAATAGTCGGTATACCTATAGCGTAGGTTGACAAAAAAAAAAGCACGTGAGTATATAGTGTAAGGGCATATACGTATATATTATATATTTTGGTGGGAGAGAAGGTAAACCTAGTAGTATAAATTAGTTATTATATACATGATATCTGATGTAATTTCTTTATATTATTTTATGGCCTTGCTAAATGGTAATTTTATTAGAAAATTAATTTATTCAATTTTCTATTTTTTGTTATTTTGTATAGTTTTAGTTGTTTAATTATATTGAATTATCAAAAAAATGTTTGTAACTCTTTGATTAGTATAGTTTATGTATCATTTATCTCTTGTCTATAACAAATATAAGATTTAAATCGTGTTGTGCGGAAATCTATTCGCAAATAATAGTTTAGATATTTATGTTTCTAACTCGTGAAAAACAATAATTCTTAAAAAATAATCTATACTCGTTACACATAATAATATTTTATTTGAGAATATTTATCGTTTTAAAAGTAACGATTCTAATCCGAGATACAATTTCAATTACATTATTAAACACTAAATATATATATATATATATATATATATATATATATATATATGTGTGTATATATATGTATTTATAATTGTAAATTTTTTGAATCAATGATCAAAAGAGATTTATCATCTTAATGTATGATTTCCAATTGATATTATATATATATATACACATATTATTTGAGAATATTATCATTTTCCAATATTAACATTAACACTTAATCTATTTGTAGTATATGCACTATCAACAACATACAATCATATAAAAA
>OVBE01015923.1:0-11200 GCA_900406425.1 Iberis pinnata | reverse complement strand
CACTGGAAAATGGTGGGAAGAATACTCAAATACCTTAGTGGAGCTCCTGGACAAGGAATATGGATGTGACGTAATAACAACACAAAAATTGTTGGATATTGTGATGTTGATTGAGCTGGAGATAGGAATGATATGAAATCAACTACTGGCTACTGCACATTCATTGGAGGAAATCTTGTCACTTGAAAGAGAAATAAACAGAAGGTTGTGTCTTGTTTAAGTGTTGAAACCGAGTATAGGGCAATGAGAAATTTATCCACTAAGTTAGTATGGATCAAAGGTCTTCTCAAAGATCTAGGCATTGAATCCGACACTCCTATCACCATGCATTGTGGCAACCAAGTGGCCATCCACATTGCTTCGAATTTTGTAATCCGTGAAAGGATTAAATACATAGAAGTTTATTGCCACAATGTCAGACAGTTGATGGTACAAGGAGTTATTCTTCCATGTTATACAAAAAGTGAAGATCAACTTGCAAATGTGTTCATCAAGGCAGCAAGAATAAAGACAATTGAGTACATACTCTCACGGCTTGGACTCGTTGATCTCTCACCAAGCAATTGATCCCCTTAATAGTGGAGTCTCCACTCTTTTTCCCTTAGTAAGGTTTTGTCCCATTGGGTTTTCCTTACTAAAGTTTTTAATGAGGGAGGTATTCATTATTTCCAAGCTTGAATAGTTCCTATGGTCAAGCTTGAGGGGGAATACTATTGAGATAAAGAACCAATGAGAAGAAGTTATCCACTGATATCCATACATGAGATGTTATCCACAGGAATCCATCTATGAGAAGCTATCCACAGAATCCATCTATGAGAAGCGAAAGTTATCCACATGTTTCTCATCAATCCAGAAAAGTGCTATCCATAAAATAATTAACATTTATTGTCTATTCTCTGCATGTTCAGCATTTACTTGTCTTGTAAATGATGAACTCTTGCATGTTGAGTATTTAGAATTATGAGGCTCTCTTATAAGCTATATAGTTATGTAACTGTTCTCTTTAAGAATTAAATAAACAAAATCTTCCTTCTCTTCTTCTTCATGTAATCATGTCTACAAATCTCTCTCTCTCTCTTCCTCATTCTTGTTTTTGATAGTTCATCACTCTATTTTTTACAAAACTTACATCAAGTTTATCATGATTAATCGTAACAACTTAAAAATCTTAATTAGGTTAAGAAATAAGTGAGGGTGATGAAGAATATTTGTTTCCAATATAAGATTTTTGGATTGTCAGATTAATCAAAATCTCATTAACTTACTTATGTGAAAATAATTTAAATATGGCAATCACTAACGATCAAGAATACCATATTAATATTAAATTTTTGTTTTTTATAGCTACTAAGAGTCGAGGTTAAAACCTTTTAATATTTCTCTAGAACGAATAAAATTGTCGAATAGCTTATTCACTAGGTATTCTAGTAGACATAAAACATAACACTATCTTTAACTGACGAGGAAAAATCATTTAATAATTCTGCACTTGAAAAGAGTTGATCTTTGATCTAAATCAACATGACAACTTCTAAACCAATTGGAAACCATTAGACCAATATTTCTTAGTTACTATATTATTAGTTATTATTACTCACAATCATCAGAGTGGTCTGATTTCACCTTAGAGTTAACATAATTCAACTCACTACAAGTGTTGTTTCAACTGGTGCACCAAATACAAGAAATCGTCTTTTAAATTTTATTGGCACTTTCTTTTATTAGTTTGAAAACAAAAGCAATGTTTTAGTGTAATCAATAATGAAGTGTGTATTTATAACAACTTAAAATCCTAAATAGGTTTAAAAGTTAGTGTGGACGATTAATTATGTCTTTTGTTATCATATTTTTGGTTTGTCAAATTAATCAAAAACCTTATAACAAAAGACATAATTCATCATCTACAATCCATCATATAATTATATTTTCTAAAGAATTAGTGACCTATTCTCCGGAAATTATTTTGTTTTCATAAGGAATAAAATGACTAAGACGCAAACGTCAATTGTATATAAAATGAAACCATAACTTATAAAATAAATATACGAACATGTCAAGATAATTTTATATATACAACATTATCCTTTTGATTAAACAAATTATAGATAATTTTACAAAAAAATTGATGCCCTTTCGGAAAATAATCTATAATTAATATGTCAAAAAATGGATGCCCTATCGAGAAATAATAACAAAAATAGAAGAAAAAAATAATAGAGTCAGTCAAAACAATTATAATCACACCTCATTGATCCATCAACTCTCTCTCTAGATTGTTCTAGTTCAAAATATAATTATACCTAATATTAGTTATTAAAATGAATATAAAAAATCTTACAAACTAAATACATATTTTATTTTATAACTAACCTTATTACCTAGTTAAACAATTTGATGATCCCAATCTTATTTGTAACTAACCACACAATTCATAATTTCTAGATATACTATGTTAAGTCAAAAATATAATTATCACAATGTTTTTTCAACACTACAAAAATTTGTTAATTGATAACAAAACCTAAAGTCAAAAGATTTAAAAGTAAACTTTGTTAAATTTTAAACATACAAAACAAAAAATTAAGTCTAATAACATTCAAAAGCTCTTGTTTTGAAATTAAAAATTTTCATATACTTAAAAAAGGTGGGTCGAGTGACCTAGGTTGGCTACACCTAGGTCCGTCTTTTCCTGCGTGGAGTTTTGAGCGAGTCCCTCCTCAGCTGTTTGAGACACATCCTCGTGCATTGCGCCCCTAGGGCTCGTGGCGACATTCAGAGACGGCGAGGTCGCATGTTTCTTCGTTTCATCCACTAATGCCTCAGATCCGCGACTGTTCCATCTTCTTGGTTCACGGTGGCCCTGGTTCACGAACGTAAAGGCTTATCGACGATGGATCCGACCACATCTGTCATAGAGCAGAAGCACGGGAGTCGGTGCAGATTAGAGACGAAGAACCTCAAGGTTAGTCACCAGTTCTTTTGATGAAGGTTAGTGAGGCATCGAGTTCAAGCTGTTGGTGCGGGAACCACTTTCGTAAGAAACCGCCGCTAAAACAAGTTCAATAGTCGGAGGAACCGTTCCTAGACTAACCAGAAACCTAGCCTTCATCATCCAGTCTTGCTGTGGAGTACATGTACCAATCTCTCTCTTCTGTCCAAAAATTGCGATCTCGGTGGGCGGTGGTGTCAGCACCGTCTCTGTCCCTGCCGTCGGATCGTTGAAAGTGCACATCCGACGAGCTTGCGACAGGCAGCAATGAGTTAGGGTTGGGATCTCTCCTCACTCCCGTTAGGGTTTTCTGAAATGTTGGGCTGGGCTCGGGCCCATTTTGTATTTTAAGAATCCATCAAAATTTTAGATTTTAATTCGGTTTGGTTTCTGATTTTTTGATTGAGCTGTTGTGATGTAAATGAGTTATATCTAAACTTAAAATTAGTAAATACAATTTTATAATATAAAAAACAATTATAATCACTGATTAGGCAATGACATGGCATATGATTTATATATATATAAAAAAAGAGAGAACGTGATGACATGAAAGTAATTGGGTAGCAATTAAGTAAATTTTTTTTTTTTTTTTTGTAAAAAAACTATTAAGTAAATAGAAACACTATAAATCATCTAATCATCCACACCAAAAAAAAAAATCATCTAATCATTGCCAAAAGTTTCATTCTGTCTCAAAATTATAAAAGAAACTTATCACTCGAGAAGCAATTGACAGTATAATTAACTTCAAATTATTCCCAATCAAATTAAGAAGAAAATGGCAGGTTCTTTTCAGTATAATTATATAGTTTTTATTTCATCATTTTTATTGCTACTTACTTGTGGCCACTCCAACGTTTAAGTATGCTTGATTTGACTTGATTTCATATTGTACGTAGTTCTTGTAGTTTTCAAATTAGTTAGATTCTGTTTGTTTATATATGGATCATTCAGATTTGGCGGTGGCACCAACCATGTTTTTTTGATACTCTTTTCAAAAGTACCACAATCCACAAATATACAAAAAGTTTAGATTCACTAATTAACTAATTAAAATTTATAATTTAGTTTTGGCGAGATTTAGCATCGGTCTATGACTAAAAATAACCCTAATCAAAATTTCGTTAAAATACCCTTAAATATTTTTATACAAAACGGCTATATTAATTTTTGGATCATAAACTTTGGTTTTTATGGTTTATGTTATAGCAGGGGTGGCCCTGAGCCAAATCTCGTAAAGCAAGCGCTTTAAGCACTAAAATTTATATACATGTTAGGGCACCAAATTTATTATAAACACTTTGGTATCGTAGTTGAGTACATCAAATTTAAGGCATCAAATTTTAACTACTCTCTATGCGCTATTTAGATCCGGACCAGCACTGGTTATAGATCGGGCCCGAATGGATTATAGGTTATATATGGGGGATTTAGTATTTAAATTTAAAATTGGTTATCATTTTGTGGGTTTTGGGGACAATTTGGAGTGTTTTGTATTTTTGAATCTAATTCTACAAAATAGTACTTATTGAGAATTCTCTTTTAAATATTATTAGATTCAACTTATATCTAACTGATTATATTTTTTGGGATTCTCAAAAATACTAGGTTTATTTCAAAAATACCACATACTCTCAATAGTTCCAAAAACCACATTTTTTCCCAAAAGTACCACAAAATTTGAAATATCTTTAAAACTTCAAATTTAAACCCTAAAACCCCAAAACCAAACTCTACTCCCTACAAAACTAAATTCTAAACTCTATATAGTGAACTTTAACCCAAAATTTTAAATTCTAGATCCTTAAAATTCACTTTCTTATGTTTGCGGTATTTTTGGAATATTTGGAAGTATGTAGTATTATTGGAATTTTTGAGAGTGTGTGATATTTTAGAAATTAAACTTCTTTCGATGACATTTCAAGGAATTTCTCTTATATTTCTTTTTTTTCATTTATAGATTTAAGTCATATTTGTGAACAATTATCACTATCATCAAACGGCCAGTATTTGCAAGATGTGAAAAACATCTTGAGAGGGCGGGAAGACGCAACTAGTACGTGGCTCGACCCATTCGAGACGACACCATTGGAACAAGCAAGTACTTGCCGTCAATTGGACATCATTAAGCGGCTACTATTGCAAAACGCAATCGTATACGATTGATATGTTCTAAGATTAGAGGTTGATATTGCTGCTAGTATTGGTAACTTAAAGGAAGTTATGATCTTGTGCGATAACAACCCCGGGCTGCTTCAATTAGAACCACATCAAAGTCTAGCTTTACCAGTTGTGCGAGCATCGAATGCAGGTCATGGAGATGTAACTCGATACCTTTATGACAGATTGATCATGAATGGAGATATATACTGGGCTACATGTCTACTTCTTGATGCCATATTTTATGGGTTTCTTGGTAAGTCTTTTTTGAGTATACTTAACATGAAACGTACTTGAATCTTTTCGAGGAAATGATAACATACTAACATGGTCGGTTTCAAGGCCAAACATACAAAGTACGAGATTACGGTCCATTTTTATTTTTAAAATTTTAGTTTATTAAGAACCGACTCATTTTAAAAATTTTAGTTTAAGAATCGGCTTATTTTTTCATTTTATATTGCAACCTTTAAAATTTCAAGACCAACCCTACGGTGTGCAGTATAACAATTGAAATATGAATCGGAAAATGTTAGGATCTAAGATTGTCATTTTGAGGTTATAGTTTTGTTTCACCTTAAATTTGCCTTTTTGTGGTTCGATTGGAGTTGGTCTTAATCATAAAAATAAGTAAAGGTTTGTTCCATGCATGGACTTTTAGACATTTCGTTGGAGATGTTAGCCGAAGTCCAGCCAGACCAAGTTGCGTCTCTGGCTGTGACTAGACACGCACTTCATAGGTCAACTCCACTAAGGTTCTTAGCTTTGAAACCTGACTTGTTTCGTAGCCATTCCGATCTTGGATTTTGGCAACGCCTCTTCTAGTTTGGTATGTGTCTATCTTTATAATCTACGATTCTCTCTCTTTTTTCAATTTTACACTTTCTTTAACTTAGTTATTGAGGCCTTGATTGGCAAAATATTTAGGATAGCATAATACTATTTATCATCCAATCAAGTTTGGGTAAGAAAACATTTAGGAGAACATTTAAAAGATGTGCATGCTCTTTAAATGTTCCTTTTTTCTATGCTTTTTGGTAGGAGCATTTTTCGTAGGAGAACATTTTAAAGAAAGCATTGATGTTCACAATATTTAAGAAAATAAAAAATAAAACCATAAATCAGTTTATATTTGATAAATAATCTAAAAATATATATATTTTAAATTTTAAATTAGTATAATAAGTTATTTAGTATGATAATTCTTTAATTTTAAAATTACTATTTAAATCTTATTGTATTTAAAGATTATAAAATAAAAGTTTTAATATCATAATGAAATTTATTATACTAATTTTACATAGATATTTAAATAGAAATTTAAATTATATATATATATATATATGTATATATATATATATATATTAGTTTAAAATTACTATATATTATTAATTATTTTTCAACTCAAAAAATTATAATATAATGATTTAAATATAGAAAAATGTATGATATAAAATTATTTAATATATTAGTTATATATAATATTTTATTTTATGCTTTACCAATAACTAAATTATGAACATTAAATAAAAGTATACAACTTCAGATACCGCTAATGCTCCATACAACGAATACTCTACCGTAAACATTCCCAACTAGGGCCTCATATACAATATACTTGCAATATGAGTTTTCAAATTTCAACCCTCTTGAACTTTCTTTCCTTTATGAGGTCGGATTTTGAACATATTCTAGCTCATGTAACATTTCTTAGATTTTTCTTCTTTGGCATAGGAACCAAGAAAATATCTGAGCTAAGAGATAAACACACTAAAGCTCAAAACTTGCTACAAAGAATATGCGTAACAACCGCAGGTATGGAGAAAGATGAGAGTTGGAAAATTACCGTCTATGAAGCACTATTGGAAGCTGTGGAGAATGGAAACAAAGAATTTTTTATTGAGATAATCAAATACAACCCTTCACTTCTTTGGATCTTAGAAGCTAACACTGGTCGAAACCTCTTCCTTTTGGCTGTTAAATATAAGAAAGAGAAGATCTTTAACCTAATACATGGTCTAGGTGATAGAAAGTTCACGTTGCTTAGATCCTATGATGACGAAAACAACAACATTCTTCATATGGCTACTCTTATCTCTCCTTCAGATCAACTCTCTAAAGTTTCTGGAGGTGCACTCAAGATGCAAAGAGATGCTCAATGGTTTAAAGAAGTAACAAGTTTGGTATCAAAACATGAAGTTGTACAAAGAAACAATGAAGGAAAGACACCAAGACAAGTTTTTGAAGAATTTCATGAAACTTTAAGAAAAGAAGGTGAAGAATGGATGAAATACACTGCAACTGCTTGTATCTTTGTTGCAGCTCTTATAGCAACAGTTACTTTTCAAGCTATATTCACTGTTCCTGGAGGCAATGATGAAACTTCTGATACACCTCTTCTTCTACATGACTTCCATTTCAATATGTTTATAATCTCAGATGCTCTTGCCTTCATCTCTTCATGTATCTCTGTGCTCATATTCCTCACTATTCTTACATCAAGATACTCTTTTGATGATTTTATTGTATCACTTCCTAGAAAGATGATATTGGGTCTAACCATTCTTTTCTTCTCCATCGCTACAATGTTTTGAGCATTCATGACTTCTCTTTCTGCATCGATGCGTCAAAACCCATCGCTTGTGGTCCCATTGAAGCCACTCGGTTCCGTCCCTTTTATTCTCTTGTTGATGTTGGAATATACTCTTCTCAAGGATATGATTTCTTCAACATTTGGAAAAGGATTGTTACACCGGGACCCAAAAGATTGGACTATCAATGATACTCGTTAAGATTATGAGTTTCCAACTTAAAACTAACAGACAATTGAGACAATAGCTTGTATATTATATTATTGTTTGCCTTTTTAATGTTTTCGATGTATGATATTATCTTTGATATTGTATTCATGCGCACATTTATGTTGTGAATGTGAGTTATTTGAATTATCCAAAATCTGAATTTGTTTTTGTTAATATGGTATATTATAATAATTTATATTTGGTTTAATGAAAATATGGAACCCTAAACAAATATACTTTCACTTTAACTGTATATAATTATAAAATTTAGATTTTAAATTTAATATTTTGGTTTCCGGTTTAGTTTTTAGTTTTGGTTTATGATTTTTTGCGGATTTAAATTTTAGTTTTGTGATAAGTTGATTAATGTTGTGATCATATTTTTAGTTCAACAAATTTTAAACATAATTTATTTTACTTATATTCACTATTTTTGATGTCAAAATAGTTTTATTAACATTGAACATTTAAAGTATCCACAAAAGATAATTTTTAATTTTAGAAAGATAACTTTGGGTTTGGATTTGGTTAAAATTTGGATATGGTTTGGGTTTCAAATTAAACCAAATTGCAATTTTTAATCGCAATTTAGGCTTATTAATCATCTAGGGGATCATAGATGAATTCTTATAGTTTGGGGGGGGGGGATCCGGTAAAAAGATTTGTAAATTCATGTCGGAGATTTAAGAGTTTCAAAGTTCGAAAAAAATAGTTTGCATGCATATAGTTTGAAAAGTGTAGTGAAGACACTATAAAAATTACAAAAGTAATATTACCCTTGAAAGAAGATCTCTAAGGAAGTGAGCATAAAGATGCAAACTTTCTGTTTTATTTCTCAATCTTATTGTTTTCTGTTACATTATAGCCACTTTACATTTTTAGCATTAGCTACTAATCTCATGTCACATGAACCATGCGCATTCTAGTGACTCTAAAATGCTGAATTGTTAATTTGTTGATTTTTGTCTTCTTATTTACTTGAGAGCCATAAAACTTAACATGAACAAATAAGGAGAATTCTCAAAAATACTACAAAAAACTATGTTTATTTTAAAAATATAACACATTGCCAAAAGTTCCAAAATACCACATTATTTTTCAAAAGTATCACAAAAATGTTTTTGTTCCAAAAATACAACAAAATTTGAAATAGCTTTAAAACTTCAAATTTAAACTCTAAAACCCCAAAACCAAACTAGGTATAAGTATCAATTTTGAATCAATTTTGGTTCTAAGTATAATACTTTTATTATAAATTTTGGTTTATCAAATTTATTAACTTATGTAAAAACAATTTGAATATGACTATCTCTAAAGGTCAAATTAATGACAAGATATCATACTCGATTAGTTCTCACAATTTTTAAGTTTTTTTTTAAAAAATTATGATTAATCTAACAGACTAAATCTTAAATAAATTCGAAACAATTTATGTTTTCTTTATAATATTTTGTTATTATAATTTTGGTTTATCAAATTAATCAACTTACTTATGTAAAAACAATTTGAATATAACTATCTCTAACGATCAAATTAATGACATGATTTCATATTCGGTTAGTTCTCACAATTTTGTAAGTTTCTCAAGTTTTTTATGATTAATCTTAACAAACTAAAATCTTAAATAAGTTTGAAAAAATTCTGGTTCTATGTAAAATATTTTTTATTATAAGTTTTGGTTTATCAAATTAATCAACTTACTTATGTAAAAACAATATGAATATATGACTATCTCTAACGATCAAATTATTGAAAAAATATACTCGGTTAGTTCTCACAATTTGTAAGTCTCTCAAGTTTTTATGATTAATCTAGAAAACTAAAATCTTAAATAAGTTTGAAACAATTTTGGTTCTATGTAAAATATTTTTATTATTTATCAAATTAATCAACTTACTTATGTAAATTTTTTTTGAATATGACTATCTCTAACAATAAAATTAATGAAAGTATATCATACTCGATTAGTTCTCACAATTTGTAAGTTTTTAAAAAAATTATGATTAATCTAACTCACGAAAATCTTAAATAATTTCGAAACAATTTTGGTTTTATTTAATAATATTTTATTATAATTTTGGTTTATCAAATTAATCAAACTTATGTAAAAACAATTTGAATATGACTATCTCTAAGGATCAAAGTAATGACAGGATATCATACTCGGTTAGTTCACATTATTTGTAAGTTTCTCAAGTTTTTTATGATTAATATAACAAACTAAAATCTTAAATAAGTTTGAAACCATTGTGGTTCTATGTTAAATATTTTTTACTATAAGTTTTGGTTTATCAAATTAACCAACTACTTATGTAAAACCAAGTTGAATATATGACAATCTCTAACGATCAAATTAATGACAGGATATACTCGGTTAGTTCTCACAGTTTGTAAGTTATCAAATTTTTATGATAAATCTAAAAAACTAAAATCTTAAATAAGTTTGAAACAATTGTGGTTCTATGTATGATATTTTTATTATAATTTTTGGTTTATCAAATTAATCAACTTACTTATGTAAAAACAGTTTGAATATGATTATCTCTAACGATCAAATTAATGAAATGATATCATACTTGATTAGTTCTCAGAATTTGAAGTTTCTCTATAAAAATTATGATTAATCTAACAGACTAAAATCTTAAATTAGTTTGAAACAATTGTGGTTCTATGTATATTTCTTATTATAATTTTTGTTTTATCAAATTAATCAACTTACTTTATGTAAAAACAATTTTGAATATGACTATCTCTAACGATCAAATTAATGACAGGATATCATACTCAGTTAGTTCTCACAATTTGTAAGTTTCACAAATCTTAAATAATTTCGAAACAGTTTTAGTTTTATTTATAATATTTTTTATTATAATTTTTGTTTATCAAATTAATCAACTTAGTTATGTAAAAACAATTTTAAAATGATTATCTCTAACGGTCAAATTAATCAACTTACTTATGTAAAAACAATTTGAATATGACTATCTCTAACGATCAAATTAATGACATGATATCATACTCGGTTAGTTCTCACAATTTGTAAGTTTCTCAAGTTTTTTTATGAATAATCTAACAAACTAAATTCTTAAATAAGTTCAAAAGAATTTTGGTTTTATTTATAATATTTTTTATTATACTTTTGGTTTATCAAATTAATCAACTTACTTGTAAAAAAATTTTGAATATGATCTCTAACGATCAAATTAATGACAGGATATCATACTCGGTTAGTTCTCACAATTTG
>OVBE01015922.1:0-11201 GCA_900406425.1 Iberis pinnata | reverse complement strand
CACTACAACGATATGATAGTGTAATAGGAATTGATAACGTTTTCACATGGAAAATCCGTACTATTAGAAATCGAATAATTTGTGCCCATTTTCATCCATAAAAGGATATATGCAACTCCCAAATTGTTCAAAATAAAGCGGCTTTGGACTTTATTGTCTTGATCTATTCACTTCTTCGTTAGTTTATATGGAAAATTGTGTGAATAGCTTCTGAAATGAAGATCTTGGTTTTTCGAATTTGATTTCTGTAGTGCCATCCGTGCGAGAATGGAAGCTAACTTCGAAGGACTGGACAAGAGAGTGAGATGCTTGATGCATCTTCTCATAACTTGTCACCCACGACTCTGGTAGTCGACGCAATAATTCTTCACGAGAAATTTGTCGAGGGATTTGAATAGTGTTGGGTGCTTGAGATGCAGATGTGACTTCAAGATATAGAGCTTCATCTGATGAAGGGAGAACAAGATCAAGAGCGTGATCTTGAATCTTGTAGACAATTTGATGATGCAAAGTAGCTACCACACTCCGTTCTTGCATAGGTGCACCGATGAGTTGTAATTGAACCTTGAGCGTTTTAAGGAGATTTGGATCTTGTAGCGAAACATTAAAATTCGGGAAAAAAGTAACAACTAATGTGCCTACATTTAATGTTGTCTGAACCGTTCCGATACAAGCTTGTTGATATTTCTTTAATCTTGAGTCGATTAAAGCTATCCTTGCTACAACTGGTAAACCTTTTCGGGCATGTAAGGTTAGACCAATTCTTACAACTCCAAAGTAGAGATGAGTGTATCCTTGGTGCCTCCACAGTCGAGGTAGATGTTCAGGGATGTTTAATGAGATGAATTGTTCTTCTTCGCTTGCTGGAACTTGGCATGAAGAGAAGTTGCTGGATTGTACGTACTCCATGACACGTCTACTTGAGGATGGTTTGATGAGTTCTCGAACACCTCGGACGGAAAAAGCACTAGGCTTTTTTGCAAAGTATTTGTAAGGATTCATCAGAGGGAGAGTAGTTTCAGGGATTTGATCGTCGGGGATATACTCGATCTCATATAGTGATTTAATACTAGATGAAGAACTTTTTCTGTTTATTTGGAAAGTAGAAATTGCAAAAGGAGAATCGATCGATGAAGGATTGGAATTGGATTTGAAATCGACATCTTATGATAGTTGTTTTCCAGGACACTCAAGACATTCAATCATAAATATTGATTCATTCAATCAAAACATAAGTCTAGGCTCTTATACCATTAGATTGAACGTCGTATTGACTAAGTCATTAGATTGAACGTCGTGTTGACTAAGTCGTATTGACAAGAAATGGATCAATATGATTTTCAGGTAAGAGGATAACTACAGGCACTTTACTCTTTGGCCTAGTCTTTCGATCAACCCACTGTTAGAAAATCATATCTCCCCACGAGTCATATTGACTGTCTTATTGACGAATAACTATTGCCTATCTATAGCAACGGAGCAAGACCGCAACTTAAGAATGAAAGAAAGAAATCAAAACTTATGAAAAAGTTAGGAGGCCTAGAAAACTAAGGAAACTTACAGAGACATTAGAGAGATAAAACTTAGAGAGAGATTTTATTGAAATTTTTGAGATGGTTTATTACAAGGGGTAGCAAACATATTTATACTAGTGAGGAAGATGGACGATGACATAACGCTTACATCAGTAATGACATCATTGCTTATCTCATGCTTATATCAGCGATTACATCATCGCCTACATCATTATTACATCATTATTTTACATATTTATTTTGCATTCTTAAACACACTTAAACACACTTTTATTTATTAAACATGATTATTTGCTGATTGCAGGTCTTCTTAATGCTCCATTTCGAACTGAATGATATGCTTATCACAACATCCATAGTAGTCATTTGGACATTTGTAATAATCTTCTGGTTCTTCATAATCTTCTGGTGAATTGGTGTTGACTTCGATATTGAACCTTCTTCCGATTTCGTCTATGTTCATTGAGTCATCTTCTGGTAGTTGTGCATCTTGAAAGTATTCTGGAGGACAATCTTCGACTGGGTCTTCTTCTTTAGTTACATTGTCTTCTTCGATTGGGTCTTCTTCTTGAATTACATTGTCTTCTTCTTTAATTACGTTTTTCTTTTTGATTACATTTTCGTATGTTATTTTCTTCAATACCTTGGGGATGTAGCTACTTTTCTCCATAAAATATTGCAGGTCTTCATCGAGGCTCATATGGTACTCCATGGGATAAAACTTCCATTCTGGGTTGAAAGGAATAAGGAATGTTTGGTTGGCACTGTTAAGTCGAAATGCATGACTCTGAAATTCTTTGTAAGCTTGGTTATCTTTGATATTAAAATCTGGACGAACTCCTCTTGGTTAATCTTTGTGATGAATGAGGTTGGGTAAAGCGTGAACTTTGTTGGTCTTCTCGTTGAGTTGAACTGGTCGGTGGAAGAAGTATATCTTGTGAGGGTTGAAGAAATGATTAAGAGTTCCTTGTCCACGAAGCTTTTTAAATGGTAGTCCTATTGCTTTGGCTGACCTTCTTATCTTTTTCCGCTCCATACGTGAAATGGTAAAAACCATGTTAAGAATGTCGAAAGACAATCTTTATGACTTTGATGAACATGGATATACTGGTAAAGCCATTGAATGTCGAATGTGATTCCATCAGTATGGACTGCGCATAAATACCAAAGGAAGCAGAGAATTTCTTATGGCATATGAATTTGCTCGATGCAGAAGAGGTATGCAAATGGATAATCTGGATGGACTCCCATTGGTGCAATGTAGTGGCTGTTAATTCCGTACTTTAATAAGATGAGAGACTGATAATAGAACATCTTGTGACGAAGGCGTTCTTGGAAACGTTTTGCTCTAAATAAGCTCACGAGTGTCTTCGGGCATATTGGCATCAAATTCAAAGTAGCTTTTTCTTGAGGAAGTCGCCATTAGATTAATTTTCATTTGGTGGGTTTCGACTTAGCATATCAGCAAGGGTATTCTTAGATCCCTTTAAATAGAAGGATTCGAAGTCGTACTTCGAAAACCATTCGCTTCATCTTAACAGCTGTTGATGTGGGACCATATTTTGCTTGAATTGTAACATCTGTGGGAAAGATGACATATCCATTTCAATCCAAAATTTATGTTCAATCAGATGAAATTCAAATTTCTCAATTGCTCTCTTGACCGCTAATATATCTTTGAAAGTGGAGCGATAATGCAATTTCGAATCTTTAAAGCATCCATTTTTGTATCCACATATTTGATGTTTACCATTTATCTCTTCAAATAAAACTGCGCCCCAATATTTGTCACTCGCATCTATTTGCAAAATGCGTGTTCCTGTGGAAAGAATCTTTAAAGGTGGTAGCTTCTGTACTTCTAGCTTTAGGCTTTGTACTGCTTATGTCTGTCATTTTGTCCACTGTGGTGGATTCTTTGTTAGCATTCAGAAGATTCATCATAGTCTGAGTAACCACATATTGCATCCTTGTCATCACTATCATATGATAGAACAAATTCGAGATCATGGTTGTCAAAATCGATATCCAGCAAGATATTAGATATCGAGTTGATGAGATACTGCTTCTTCTTCAAAGATTTGTTGGGACAAGTTTTTGCAAAATGTCCTTATTTGCAACATAGAAAGCATTTAGTTGCCTTTTTAAATCCTCTTTTCCTTTGGAAGAATCGTTTGCGACTTCGTTTGTTGAAATTTTCTCCTGAATGACCTTCTAAACTTTAGAGGCCGACCTTTTGCATCACACGAGCAGTTCTTTTTGGACTTGGAACACTTGATCGATAGGTCTGGGCTATCACATACTTTGGATATGTGTTTATATTTATTCATAAACTCCATCCAAAATTCCTTTTGCTTGCAGAGTTTTTCAAGTGTTCAGAACACGTACTGTTGTAGTTGTCTTATCGAAATTTCTTCAATAGTTTGGCTTTGGTCTCTTATGTAAAGCTTAGTTTGCTGACTAAGATAGTCATTGATGGAAGAGAGATACACTTACTTCAAACTTGGATTGTTTAAACCATTAAGCGCATAATACCTTCTTGTTTGATGTTCGAAGTGTTTTGCCAGATCTTTTTTCTTCAATGAGCAACACTTTATTGTAAAGAATTCTTCTTGTAATTGTTCTTTCAAATGTGTTGGCGTACCAATGAATTCTGTATGTATTTCTCCTAGTAGCAAAGGTATCGTTGTTTGATAAACCTGTTGTTGTCTGTATTCACCAAGCGAGCTCCACCATTCCTTCAAGGCTCCTGAGAGTCTTGCTGTAAATTGTTGTATTACTAACTCCATTGGAGATGAAATTGCTTCAGAATTCATCCATGCATGGAATTCATTAAGTCGATCATTTCCATTTTTTGAATGGAATATCATTAAATGTAAACACCATTACGTTGGATGCAAAAGTCCTTGGAATATCTTGGTGCGTAGGAGGTACGAAGTGCATTTCTTCATTGCTTGAGAAAATTTCATCAATGTCTGGTTCTTCCTTTTGTGTCAATCCTCCACCAATTGCAAATTGATTTGGCAATGACTCATCATCAGATCCGAACTCGTAGTTGCTAGAGCTTGAGTCCGAGAAATGTTTTATCATAGTTACCGGCTGTGTTGAAGATGCTTGAGTGTTTTGGAGCTGTGGTTCTTTTGGCAAATCATTTGAGCTTTCTCCGTGTGTATTGAGCAAATTTTTCATTGAAATTCAATTATGCCAATATATTTTCCTTTTTCTTTTTTCTTTTTGTCTTCTATTGATTCATGACTAGAAGATGAAGTAATCGTTGCTCGTTTTGTTGGATTGACCATAAATTCAGAATCCTTTTGCCTCCTTGGTTTTGATCGAGTTTGCTTCGAGTAAACAGCTGATGTTGTGCCATACCGAGATATGAAAACTTCATTTGAAGAGAGAAAACCAGGGACTAGATTTCTAGGCTTATGATCCTGATATCCTGAACGGAAGCCAATCATAAATATTGATTCATTCTATCAAAACATAAGTCTAGGCTCTGATACCATTAGATTGAACATCGTATTGACTAAGTCGTATTGACAAGAAATAGATCAATATGATTTTCAGGTAAGGGGATCACTACATGTACTTTAGTTGTGAGGTTCATATCATTTGGTCAACTCGAGGAAGATGCTGAAAAAGGGTCTTGAAGATGTTAGACTNAAAAAAAAAAAAAAAAAAAAAAAATTGTAACCATTTAGTTGATTTTATCTATCATAGTCTATTTCTCTATATAGAAATATTGGAGGTCAAACACATTAAGTTTCTCGGTACTCTTTCATTTATTGCTCAGTTTTTCAAATGAGAGCTCATATTTGAAATTGAAAATACAAAGTAATCGTACATAGTTAAACAACAGTTGGTATGAAAGCCTCTTATGACAGACAAAGCTGAATAATCGAAGATGATATAACCGGCAATGGTTGAAGTTGAGAATTTTAAAGGGTCAGAGAGTGTGCTTTAGAAGAGAAAACTTATAGCGAGAGAGATATAAAGAAATCTTCAAGATATGGTTTTATCTTTGACTGAGCACACCAGTTTACTACTGAAGATAGAGAGACATAATAACCTGCTAATTATGGAGAGGTATTCAATGATAATGATTGGAATTGGTGGAATAGAGGAATGGAAAAAGATATGGATTCTCTATAAAAAATAAAAAAGAAAACCACACATGGAATATGGTGGAGAAAGAAAAGTCATGTAAATGAGTGTACAAATGGAAAAGGGCATATTTGGGGTGGAAGAACAACAAGATTAGTTTTTTTTGTGCACTAATTTCTTCATTGAAAAGTTTAAACGGTTACAAAAGGAAAGACAACATCGGACATATCCAGATGTGCAACTACTATGGTCAGGAAGTGACCTAAAAACATAAAGCAAATGATAGGCAAGCTAAACATAGCTTGAAGGAAAGTTAGGAGTAAGATGAAACAACTTAATACGGTTAAACACTTGAACGACTCGAGGTCTTCTACTGCTTCCTCAACTAACTTGAAGGGAGTCAACATAAGTCGTGACTTTGAGAACTGATCCGTAACCTCGGTTCTCAATAAAGAGATTACCGTTGCTTCTTCCGATTCTGAGAAGATCATTGCATAAGAAAGCAAAGCGGTTAGGTAATTGAGGTTTCTTTTTGGTTTTGAAGCCAAAGGAAAACTCACTCTCCAAAAGAGTATTAGATGCAGAAGTATTCTCTCTTCTACAAAAGAGTATGGTAGGTTCAATCTCTTCTGGCCCCTGCAGGAGGAAATTTGGCTAGATATCTCAAGACACGAGACATCTAAGGAACTATCAATGGGAACCAAAAGTAACTTCCACACTGTCATCTTGATTAAAACCCGGCTTGTGATCCAAAAGCTTAAGTGAATTCCTCTAGTAAGGATTCACAACTCATAAGAACGTTCACTTATCCAATACAACTCATCGAAACCACCTAGTTTGGAGACTAAGATTACTCTATTCCACACTACCACAAAAGTTCCCAAAAACAGAGAAACCAAACCATGATACCGCAAGGCTTGCTCTATCTGACACTTGAACACTTCTTAAGTTGAAGGATAGAGAACAATTGAAGATTGTGGGTTTTGATTATCTTTACAGCCACCCCTCATAAATGATAAACTTGCTCTACTACTATTTATCTCAGGTTTAGCACAATCCACAAAAACCAAGCAATGTTACCGCAAGACTTGATCCAATTGGACATGATCTAACCTGGAAAATAAACTAGAGAGAACAGATAAGTTTTGGGTAGTAAAGTAGAACCAAAGATAGCCATATCCTACTTGATCCATTTGGCGCAACAAGTCTGCCCAGAATATTGAAGAACAATCATTACCAACAACCAAGATAATTAAGCATATCCTACTGTTAACCACCTCCACAACAATGAAATCTATGGAAACCAAAACCTGACATCGCAAGCTTCGGATAAACCAGACTCGTATATTATGAATTGGCACATAGGGGTGATTTAAGCTTTAAGAGTTAAACAAAGATAACTCTTTGCCGAAGGATAGAATAGAAATCAACAGAGCTTTTGTCTTGGCATGAAAGGGTTGAGGAAAATCTTCGGGTGAGTCCCGAGAAAAGGCTTCTTGCTAAGGCTTACATGTAGTGAAAAATTTATAAGCCCTCGACTCCCAAATATCAGAGGAGAGCCTAAGGTTTGCGTAGTTAATCTCCACCTCCGGTGACATAAAAAAATGGCAGTGATAGGCTTGGCGGTGAAGCACAGATTTCGGCAGTGGGAGATCTTCAAGTGTGGATAGCGGTGAAGCCAAGGTAGATACTTGTCTTCTAAGGTGCCTAGACCTGAAAAAGGTGAAGCACATCTCTCTGGTTAAGTGTGTTACAACATCCTCTGAGCGCCGCTTCAGTGCTTCCTCTACACAGATCTGATGACGAAGTAGGTGTCTTCAGTGCTTCTTCTACACAGATTTGTAAACATATCAGTCATAAGCAAGAGCCACGGTTGAGCTCCACCGTCGGAGAAAGAGAGAACATCCAAAAGAAAGGTGAAGAGACTGAAAGGTAGATAACAAAACAAAAAAAAAAGAAAAAACAACGGCGACGCCGACGGCCAGAGGCACCTCCGGCGCCGAAGAAAGACGTAGAAGTGGCTGTCTCGATTTTAGAGCTTGGAAGAGAAAATAGGGCGAAATTTAATAATATATCCAATCCCGTTAGTATAGTTAACAACAAGACTAGTTATTAAGGGATATTCACAAGGAGAGGATATTGATTACAATGAGATTTTGCTCTAATTGTGAAGCATGTGTTAATTAGGATATTGTTATCTTTAGTGGCAAAGACTTACATTTAGAACAACTAGATGTATAAACTATGTGTCTTCATGGAGGGTTATAAGAAACAATTTACATGAAACATTCCAAAGGATAAATTGTAAAAGATAAAGATGATTGTGTTATATCCCAATCTTGAAAATCCGGGGTGATTTAAAAAAAATTTTCTAAACCGGAAGAGAGAAATTAATTGCCTAAAAGGATTTGAGAACTTTCATAAAATATTTTAATTCTGTTATCTGGAAGAATAATTTGTTGGAGAAAGATAATATCAAAGATATTATTAATTATCCTAACAACAATCTTTCTTATATATTCCTTAAATTGTTAAAGATAATATTTTATTTGTTGGGATATTATCCAATATTCTCTCAAAAGATACCTTTATGAACTACTATAAATATAGGTTTAGATTCATTCTTGAAATTCACACAAATATCCATAACTCCTCATTCTGTACAAGATCATAAACTAGATCAACAAAAAGAGAGAATCAGATTGAAAGATCAGATTTAAGGAATTTTACCCAGATTTCTCCAGTTCCCCTTTTCCATATATACTGACGTCATCAGACGAAACATCTCCAATCGATGCATCACCGCTGCCATCAGATTCTTCTTGCCGTCTTAAGTCCAACGGTGGTCTCAGAATTTCATTCCGACGTCTGACGCGCCGTAGATCTGAAGTCAAATTTTCGGATTCAGATCCACTTTCTCTCTCTTTGCTGCGACGGTGTTTTCCCTCTAGCTACCGCACCCGAGCTCCGTTTTCGTCACCTCTGGCACCTTTGAATAGATATCGCCGAGATGAAGCCAAATCCACCAACCTTTCCGTAAAAAACATCCGGACGCGCCCTTACCTTCCACCGGAGTTATATTCCACCAACGTCAATGAATTGCCATCACCACCGAGACATGTCAGCACCTTCCCGTAACACGCCACCAGCTTTGACGAACCACAGGTTGCCACGTGGTAGTGTTTCCCACTCACAAGTTGCCACGTCACCTGAGCCTTCACTTCCACTCAGAAATCGCCATGTGGCGTCTGCGCATCCAGCAGCCACTCCTAGGCTGCCACGTCATCAATCTGCGTCCAATCAGCCAGGAACTGCCATGTGTTGCCAGACTACTCCAACAACCAATTCTGGACTGCCACATCAACAACAGACGCCCAATCAACCATAATTTTACACAAGGGCAGTGCAGATTCTAACTTGTGTCCCAGACATCGTCAGTAGGACCCAGGTGCTATATGAAACATATCTGGCCGGTTTCGAAGGAGTAATGGAACCGTCTCGCAACCACATGATGGGCCTTTTGTACCGGTTCAAACCGCAAGTCATTGTGGACTCGGTTTTGACTTAGTTTAGATCTAGATTACCAGTTCGACCACGTCTTAATTCTATTCCAGCTTCATGGAGAAGATGAAATTTTAGGAAGAGTTCTACCCGTTTGTGGGACAGCCCAACCAAACCTGTCTACTACCAGAATAAGTTTGGAGCCCAAAGGATCAGATCGTGCACACTTATCCGTGGAGGCAATATTGGTCCCGAAGGTCGAGTAGGACCATATCGATGGCTTCAACCCTCCATCTCATTGGAAGATCGGACATCAGATTCAGACCAAGACGCCGCTACTCCAAAGCCTACTAGAACCTCTGCCGGATCATCGGGTTATGACGCCACCTCCATCGGACATTAGATTCATACTAAGACGTTGCTGCTAGCTGGAAGTGACATTGCAACCCAATACTGATCCGGCAGAGTTCTAGTAGGCTCTGGAGCAGTGGCGTCTTAGTCTGAATCCGATGCCTGATCTTCCGATGAAATGGAGGGTTGAAGCTATTGATCTGGTTCTACTCGACCTCCGGGTCCAATCTTGCTTTCACGGATAAGAGTGCATGATCTGATCCTTCAGACTCCAAACGTATTATGGTAATAGACGAGTAGAACTCTTCCTAAAATACCTGCGTCCCCTGAAGCTGGAAAGGAATCGGGACATGGTTGAACCAGCGATCTATATTTGAACTGAGTCGAAACCGGGTCCAGAATGACTTGCGGTTCCAACCGGTCCAAAAGGCCCATCATGCGGTTGCGAGACAGTTTTGTTACTCCTTCGAGACTGGTTGGGTATGTCTCGTATAGTGTCTGGGTCCTACTGGCGATGTACCAGACACACGGTAGAATCTGCAATGCCCTTGTGTCAAATTCTGGTTGACTGGGCGTCTACTGCTGATGTGGCAGTCCAAAATTGGTTGTTGGAGTAGTTTGGCGACACGTGGGAGTTTCTGGCTGACTGGGCGCATGTTGATGATGTGGATATTGGATGCGCAGACGCCACATGGCGATCTCTTAGTGAAAGTGAGGGCTCAGGTGACGTGGCAGCTTGTGAGTGGGAAGCACTGCCACGTGGAAGCCTATGGTTCGTCAAAGCTGGTGGCATGTCATGGGAAGGGCTGACGTGTCCCGGTGACGACGGCGGTCCATTGACGTTGGCGGAATGTAACTCTGGTGGTCGAAGAGGAGTTTGACCAGCGTTGACCATGGTCAACTGTTGCAGCGAGTCTTCCGATGAGAGGTGAGAACGCTTTCGGAGGTTTTTGACGGAAATGTTGGTTGGTGATATCTATCTTCGCTTAGATGCTTAGATAATATGTTAATCATATAATATGATAAAAAAAGAAATTCAATTCTTAACGGATAGATTGAACTCATAATTCAAGATGAAGGTTGGAAAATGTGAGGAAGATACTTAATGAGTATTACAATGAATAGATCTAAGTACACCCTTGAGTTGTCAAAAAGGATTATATGAAAAGTTCTTAAATTATTTAAGACGGATCACACTCAACCAGTTTAAAATCCTTTTGGTGGACACTTTAAGTTGAGGGTTGCTAGAGAAAATCAAATGAAGCAACGACATCATTCTATGAATTCTGTTTCATATGCAAATGATGGAGGCAATATAATATACATATGATAATTGGAAACATGTCAAATTTGGCTTATCACATTAATGTGGTTAGTAGGTATATGGATAAGCCTATTAAAGAACATTAGGGTGTTGTAAATTGGATATTCAAATATCTTAGAGGATCAACAAGGAAAACACTATTATTCAAAAGGGGTGTACAACTAAAACTAAAGGGGTGTTATTGAATCTAGGTTTTTAATGTATTTAAGTGTAACTGTTTTCCAATGTATTTTAATGGATTTTATTGGATTTTTTACAATACATTATGCATTTTAAAGTATTTTAATAGATTTGTTTACTGTGTTTTGATTAAGGGAAAATTCCCAAATAATACACCAACTATTAGAAATCTGGACAAAAAATACACGAACTTTTTCTGTTAGCTT
>OVBE01015921.1:0-11201 GCA_900406425.1 Iberis pinnata | reverse complement strand
AAAAGTTGTTTGAACTAGGGGTAATGAGGTAGCACGTCAAACATGAATTTAACTTGACACTTGTTTAAGTAAATCGCATACCCAACACTTCTTAAGAACGCATGGTTAGCACTTGTTGAACTCTTTAAACACTTTGAACAATATTTTCCAGGATTAAGGATGTCTCAACATCACGAGACAGAATCCTAAGAAGGCAAAGAAGAGAGCGAGAAGTCTCGAGATGGAGAGACAAGGACCCTACGATTTCTCTTGAATCTTCACCAAGAGCCCCGATTCTCTCAAGAAGGCAGCTTTGTGCACGTGAGATGGCTGAGCTGTTGTAGCAAATAAGAAAACAAAGAGATATTCAAGAGAAACACGCTCTTCTTATGCACAAGCGGAACAAAAAGGAGAGAATAGTGGATCCACCAGCCCACGAACCATTTAACAACATCAAGAAATTCAACGATCTCATGCACTCCAGCAGCAACAACAAGAAGCACCGAATGCATACCAAGGATACTATGACATGAAGGATGAGCACCTCCCTTGAGAATCCTTCATACCCTTTTTGAGGTCCATCCCAATTCCACCTTTACTGTACGCTCCGCTTGTTGTGCTTTGATTTTTGATTGCTATGTTTGTTTGTTGTTTCTGATTATTATTTAAGTTTAAAATGTCTTTATCGCTTTTTCACTATCATGTCCATCCTTGAGTCCAATCCAAAACTTGGCTTACACAGAGACTGTGTAATTCAGGTTTGGGGGACGATTCGGAGGACCCTGCTATTTAATGAAATTTCCTTGTTTGTTCCTTTGTCTCCAATTTGCATTGCATTCATATAGCATTTATTAGCATTGAAAAACCCATAAAAATATGAATTTTTTTCTAAAATTTTTCTTCAAAAACAGAGTGTCATTTGCATTTCATGTAGTTGCATATAGGGTGTTGAACATGCATAGGGAACTAGGAAGGTGATAACCTTGTAAGTGTGTTGTTTTCTCAGAAAGTGTTAGTGCCCTGGTTGTTAGTTGTCTAATGCATCATGAATTTGTCTGAAGTAAAACTGCACCTTGCTTGGAATGTGAACTTGCATGATCATTTGTATCCTGAAGCATGTTGTGATTTGAAGTTTGTTCCCATCTATTAGAACTTAAATTTGAATGCTTAAATATCATGTTTATGTGTTGAATATGAACTCATGGATAATATATACATATTTAGGTTATCTTCTACCTTTTACCACCCTTGTTAACCCAAGTAGAATCCCCATCTTTGAACCTTGCCTTCTTTCAAACTATGAATTTACTACTGAGTGGCAGGAATTTTATGGAATGAGCTTAGTAGAACGTGTTAGGTTCGAACTGACACGAATAGGGTCTCATGTAGTTCTAGTCCATACTTTTAGGACTAGATAGGACTAGGTGGGATTCAATTTTTAATGTTGGTTTTGGTGGAATCGAATTAAAAGGGTATTGGTAGTTGGTAAAAAAAGAAGTGTTAAGAAACAACCTTAAGAGATGAGATGAAAAAGAATCAGAATATGCTAGTGAAAAGTGTGGGGGAACAATGGTATGTAAAAGAAGTATGGCTAGTGCAAAGTTATAGAAGATATGTGACCATGAATTCAAAAGGGTAAAACCCAAAAGATAGTGCAAGTGAAAAGGTCAAGAGCCATTAAGTGTTTAAGTAAGTAAGTTCCTGAAACAACTAGCAACATTTAAGAAAGAAGTCTCTCTTAAGGGTAACAAAGAAATGATGAAAAATGGGAATGCAAATGGGTATGATCACTTTGAGTTTCAAAAGGGTAAAATTAGGACTCCTTACTGGGTAGAATTAGGAAACTTATGTTTCATTAGCATTGGGTAGATGGNNTTGTTATGAATTACTAACCACTGCATGAAGGGGTCATCTTTACTCCTTAACCTGTCCTTGACCAAATGAGTTCATTGAAGGCACATGACTTGATCCAAGGTTTCTACTTACTGAATGTTAAAGGAACAAACGAATTTGAATGCATTATGGAAGTTGGAGTTGGTATGTGATGAACTGTGATGAGTATGTCCAAAGTTTTTAAGTAGGATGAGTTTAGGATTGCATTCTAGAACTAGTAATCATGACATTAATATTACCTGTGTTTGCAGCATGTTTTGGTTTTGAGTTCCCACTTTCAAACCTCACTCCCACACTTCGGAATTACTCGCTTAAGGGCAAGCAATGATTTAGTTTGGGGGAGTTGATGACTCTGAATTTTCATGGATTTTACATATCATTTAGCATTAATTCCGAGGTCTTTAGGTGTGCATACATCACATTTGTAGTTGATTTTAGTAAGTTTGTGATTTTTAGGACTTTTGCATTAAAATTTTCATATGCACGCATTTTGGAGATTTTTCAGGACTTTCAGGAGTTTTCGGGAAGGATTTGTGAGATTTCAGAAAAGCAGCAAGAATGGAGTAGCACGTAGCGTGGAATGGACTGGCACTAATCTGGATCGACCGCAACACTTACCTGGATCGATCTCAGCTCTCTCCTGCACCTATCTGGATTGATATCTACCTCACTCAGATCGATCTAACCACTTTGTCTGGATCGATCTCACCAAGCTTCACACTGCAACGTCTGGATCGATCTCAGTTCACTCCTGGATCGATCCAGATCGGTCTCACCTTGTCTTAGCACACCTCCAGATCGATCCCACACTCACCTAGATCGATCTCTCTCTGTCTCTCTCGGGACAACTTGTGAAATTTCTGAAGAAGCAAAGGAAGTGCATGAAACGGAAGTTGAGCTAAGTTTGGATCTATCACAACCTGAAGACTGGATCGAACTCTCTTGGCAACATGATGCCTGGATCGATCCCAGTACCTTTCCTGGATCGATCTCAGGTACTTAACTTCAAGATTTCTCCCACTCTCAAACGCGTCTCAAGTTGGATCGATCTCGACCCTTACGTCCAAGCTCTCAACACTTTAGATCGATCACGCACCAGCTCAAGCTCCGACCAGAACAAATCAATTCCATATAGCACCTGAACCAAGACCCAAGACCCAAGATCCAAGACAATGATTAGCTTTTGTCTTTAGTGCGATTTAGGGCTTTCCTCTGCACACTATAAAAGCCCTAACTCGCCTCCTTTTGCAGAGAGCTTAGTTTTTATTTCCTTTTTAGGTTTTAGTCTTAGGTTTTCATTCTCTTTGTTTTTCTTCATGTTCTTGGTGTAAAAAACCATATTTCTTTTAAGTTTCAAGTTCATCTACTGCTTTTCTTTTACTTTCTTTCTTAGCTTTAGTTTGCTGTTTAGCTGGTGCATATTGATTTTCGTTTTAAGCTTTTAATCTTCTGTTTTAGTTTGTTCTTCATATATGTTTTTACTGTTTCACTGCAGTTCTTAGTTTCTGGGTTTGTGTTCTTGCTGTTCTAAATGTTCTTCATCTGTTTAACCTAGATCTGCATGTCTAGCTTTGAAGTTATAATTTCTGTTTTCTCTGTTTTTACTTCCATGAGTAGTGAGTAGTTTCTAAAGCTCATGAGGATGGGGTAGACTAAGGGTGATGTCCTGATCTTACCTTAAGCACTTAAGCTTGTGTGAAAACTTACATCCCTTCTGTTTCACTTGCACGTAATGCTGATTGTATTTCGTCCTGACCAGGATTTAAAAACCCGCCTTTAGGCTCTTCAACACTTAGCAGTCCGGAACTGGGTGATTTCAGAGATTAGCTAATCCTTACCTGATTGTTAGTGCACTCCCATTAGTCCTCAGGAGCTACTTCACTTTGTTTACATCTTTCACTCTTTCTGCTTTTACTATGTTTTTTCATCTTATTCTTTTATGCTTCTTTTTCCTGTTACTGCACTTTAGTTCCAGCATGTTCACTACACTTAGGACATGTTAGTAACACACCCTTTTAACTGTTAGCTTGACTTTAAAGCATCCATTGCATTCCAGATTGTTAGTGTACTCCCATTTGGATTGATAACCCATCTATACTACAATGATGGGTAATTGATACCCTTTAGGACGAAAAAATCCTACTATCAACGCTCTGGAAGATGACTTTGAACCAAGCCACACCTCGTTACCCTCAAAGCAACGGACATGCCGAGGCTATAAACAAGTCCATAGTAGACGGTCTAAAGAAGCGCCTCGAATGAAAGAAAGGACTCTGGGTGCACTAGCCCCACGGTGTCCTATGGTTCTACCGAACTACACCGCAACAATCAACGAACCGTACCCTGTTTTCTCTATTATACGGATCGAGGTCCTTGTTCTAGCTGAATTTAATGTTAACACTAACCTCAGAGCCATTATGCCCGACAATGACGACCTCTGTGACGAGCTTTTACAACATCACCTTGACGACCTCGAAAAAGAACGGGATAAGGCCTTGCTACATATACAAAATTACCAGTCCGCAGCAGCTCGCACTACAAGAAATATGACTATCGATAGCGTCGCAGGATAGCGTTTTTTGTGTAACTGCTATTGTATATGGACACGAATTTATCCATAGTGTTTCATTTTTTTGGACGCTATTTTTTCATTCCGGGAAAACAAAAATACTGTGGCGCGTAAATTTGCTTAGTTTCGGCACTTACAATTGCAGATAATACAAAAAACATTATGGTAACTTTTTTCAATATAATCAATTTGATCGATCGACTTAGTTATTTCTCTCTTTCTTCATTATTTTATGAAGATCTTCAGTGTATGCATTACTTCGGGACATTGTTGATCTCACCGATTCGAAGCTCCATTGTTTAATCGAGAAGGTATCTTCCTCATATTTAGTTAATTTGCAATGTCAGACTGCAAATGTGGAATTTAGCTATATACAGATTGTTTGATTTCGCTATTTTGATTTCGAGGTATCATCTATACATACATATTGTTTGAATTCGTTAGATGTGGAATTTAGCTAAAAATAAGTTTTAGCTAAAATGTTATTTTTTATTCTCAGTTCTGAAATGCCAGTAAGGATGAGAGGAGGCTCTGCTGGGGCCCGTCATAGTAGACGTAAGCAAGGCTTAGAGGCTACACCTGCACCAACATGGGGTAAAAATGCAGCAAGAGGAATTAAGAGAACAAGTATTACTGAAGATGAAGAACCTGTTAATTTGGATCAACATGGGGTAAAAAATTCTAGCAATGATGAGATTCAAACAATAAGGAAAAAGAGGTCAATAAAATATAAGAAGGTTGTTAATCTGTCAAATTCCAATGAGGCAGTTGAACATGAAGAATTAGATAGAGTGGTGGAAGATGTTGAGGGTGAGAATGTAAGACGACTTGAAGATGATCAGAATCAGAGTACTGAACAGAATGACCATGAAAAAATGAAGATGATGATGGTTTTGCTGATAATGATGACGGTTTTGATGAGGGTGAGAAGGTAATACTTGACGATGAGATATAATTTACTGAGACACAAGCTCTTGAGAAAGAAAATGATCAGACTCAGAGTACTCAACAGAATGACCATGAAAAAATGATCAGAGTACTGAACGAAATGACCATGTTAACATGGATCAACATGGGATTAACAATGAGAGGACTGAAGGAAATCAAACTCTGATTAATGAAGTGAAGGAAAAAAAAGAGAAGAGGACCAACAAAGATGCATACAGTGGCTATAGATCCTAATGAAAGGGTCTCGGTGTCTTCAATGAGTATGGTGAACATGTTGGACCTGGTTCTGTTACATTGTCATCTTTTCTTGGTCCTCTGGTGAGAGAACATGTTCCAGTTACATTGCTTGACTGGAGACAACTTGATCAAGTGTCTAAGGATACCATGTGGGAGGAGATCCAAGTATGTTTGACCATTTAAGCAATTTATCTTGATCTAAGATAAGTGTTTATTTTAGCATAATTTGATGCATGGGAGGTTTGACATGAAAGAAGAGTGGAAAAAAGAGGTTCTTATGAAGCAGCTGGGATGTTTGTGGAGGGCTGAGAAGTCAAGGCTGGTGGCACAAGTAAGAAATGCCAAAAGTGTTGCTGAGAGGACTGCTTTAAAACCCAGCAACATCCCATCTTCTTAAGTATGGAACTCATGGGTTAGGAGCAAGACCTCTCACACGTTCAAGGTTGTTAATGTTGTTGTAATGGTCATATTGTCTTCTTTATATGTCTTTAAGCTTTAATTAAGTATTGTTGTTGTAGGAAACAAGTACGAAGTACAAAGAGCTGAGAAAAAAATAGATACCTCACACAACAAGTCGCAAAGGGATGCTTAGATTAGCTTATCAAATGGTAATTAAAATGAATTTTCAATTAAATCCTACGACAAAGATTATTCAGTATTTCATCTTTTTTGTTATAAAGAAAATGAAGAGTCCAGATCCAAGGAAGATTAGTAGGATTTAGATTTGGATTGCCGGACACACACATGCGAATGGTAGAGTTTTGAAGCCTGAATTTGCTGACACTATTGTAAGTAGTTATGAAACTTGTTACTATATTGTTATATATATAAATGATCATTCTAATATCTTGTGTGTAAAATATTGATATTAGGAACAAATACAGTCACTCGATAGTCAGATGGACTCTACATCATGTGATAACTTCAAGGAAGATGCAATGAGCAAGGTTTTGGGAAAAGAGAGACATGGAAGAGTGAGAGGGTATGGCAGAGGGATCAGTTCTACTAAGCTATCATTTCTACAAGCTAGAGACTCCAAGATTGATGATTTGCAATGTCATATTGAAAATTTGAAGGGGCTTGTAATGGATTCAATAAGAAATAAGGTAATTATATTTTCATATAAGTTCCAATCAGCTTCCTAATTTGTTAATTAAATCAGTGGCCATGTTTTAGACAACCACTGGTGGTACTGAAACATTTGAGGGTGTTTCTGATTTGAAAGAAGGTGTGAGAGTACAAGTGCTGGATTGGATTGACTACAAAGTTGTGATTGGGGAAAGGTTCACTTTGCTTTGCTGATCCCTACTACAAAGTTGGTAGGCTACCAATAGGTCCTTCTGCAGTAGCCATTACTGTGACATCTGCAATCACACTTGAAGCTTCTCTCTGGAGGCCTATATCATAGTCAATAGTATCAATTGGTCTAGCTGTGGGATGCAAGATTTCATGACTTGTTGATAAAGTTATTGTGGACAGGGGAACAAGTTCTGAAGAATATATATATGTAAGTTTCTCTATCTAATTGTCTTACTTTTCAAGTACATGATTATTACACTTTAACATTGCAGGAAACCAGTGTAGATGAGACTCAAAGATGTAAAATCTTTGATTACACTGATGGAAATGAGGAGGTTGTTGGTGAAGGTATCATTTTCTCAACAGATGCAATGGAAAGGGTCAACAATATTCGTATAGGTCCAAATGCTGTTAATGTTAAAGTTGACACGATTTTTAACGGCAAAGCTTTTATTTGGAGGCCAACTCCTGCCATGGTATTCCTCTCTGATGCTATTCATGAGAAAATTGCATGGCCACTATTAAGGATTGAACTCCTTAACCAAACATCCACCGAAGGAGCCCCTACGAAACCAGATAATCCAAAATCAATGGTATGTTCTTTCTATTCTAGTTATTTTAATGACTGATCTTTTACTTGATTAATCTAATGTTGTTTCAATCGTAGAGTCCACGCAACAGCACCAGTTCCAAGATGAATGCAAAGGATAAGTGTATTCTTTTGGATTGCAACAACTCTGGACGCACTGTAGCTGAAGGGAGAGTAGGGAGAGTAGCTTCAACAGATCCAAATGAGAAGTGCCACCACGTACCAATAGGTCCAAATGCAAGCAAGGTTTGGGTTGAAGTTATTAAGAATGGTAATGCGGAGGTGTGGAAGCCAAATGGAGAGATTACATTTATTGCTGATGGATTAGGATCAACTGTTATTTGGCCAAATGATAAAATAAAGTTTGTTTAAATCGAGTGTAACAATGCTGTTTGTATTTTTTTGAACCTACAATTCATTGAAAAACAAGTACAAAATTAATGGTATAAATTGTAATGTAAAATTTTAGCAATTAATGTAGAAAATGTTGAAAAGATAAGAGATATAATGAAAAAAAAAAAAAATTTAACAACTACACGAAACCTTTTGCAGTTATCATTACCTACAAGAGAACATGATAAGAACTATTAAGTCTTTTGTTTCTTTTTAATTTAATTAAAAAAATCAAATAAATGCATTTAAAAGTCGCGTAACTTCGATTTCCATCTCTCTGTAAAAAATCAAACAAAATCAAATCACTCAAAGATTTTGATCTCTCATCTCCCATCTCGAAGATTTTGATCTCTCATCCTTAATCTTTCATCTTCATCACCAATGGCTATTCTTAAAGTTAGAGATCTCACATCTTTCATCTACACTGGATGTGCGAGGACANAAGGTGATTCGAAGATTTCAGGCCGAATACCCTTACGAGATCGTGAGGGAGTTCATACTTGCTGACCACACTGGAAACCACGTCCAGTGCACCATTCTATCATCCGTCAATGTAGACATCTATCTTATTCAGGAAGGCAATAGCGTCGAGCTATCGAAGTTTCTAGTGAAGCACTCGAGTTCGTTCGTCTGGAACACCTGCTCGTTTGTGGATATTATATTTTCTGATTTCACCACCATCAGGCGTGTCGAGCCCGTCACCGAGTCTAGATGTATAAAGTACTCGGAGTTCTTATGGTTGAAATCGTGGTTTCGTGTCTGCATTACTGAAACCGGTGCTTTTTCTTGTTGAAAAGGAAAAAACAGAGAAAATCCTGATTAGTGTTTATGTTAGATTTGGTTGAAATCGTGGTTACATGCCTACATTACTGAAATCGTGGTCACATAGTGATTAGTGTTTATGTTTGATTTGCTAAATAGTAAATGGAATATAAATGTGAAATATTAATACAGAAAATCCTGATTATCTTATCTTGACAATGCAGTGCACATAGTCGGTCGAATAAAGTACGTAGGCAAGGTGATGTATGAAGAAGCGGTCACAACCATGGGATTCATGGAGCGGGTGCCGGTGCTGACGTTTGTTCTTATGAACAGAGAGTAAGTATATTTGTATTGGTTGGATTTTATGTGTTGTATATGTGTATTGATTGTATTTCTTGCTTTGTCTGTTTTAGTCGGGTCTTTTTGGAATGCAAGGCCTTTGGCCATTATGTCGATTATTTTACTGCATTGAAGCCAAATATGCATCAAAATGGCGGTACATACTGTGAACTTTGATTATGGAGGCTTCACCGGCATAATGGAAATATCTCAACATACTCTAGCTTCGACGGCGTTTCTGATGTCGTTATCAACCCGGTGGTCCCGAAGGTCGAAGTTATGAGGGCGATCTTGTGAAATTGCCATTGTTTTCAAAATATTTTCTAAACAATGTTTTACATGTTTCTATTGTTAATAAATTTGTTTAACTATTCGTAATACTTTTAAAAATTTTATACGCACTACAAACTTTTAAAAATTGACAAATATCTGAGCAGTTAATAAAAAACTAATGAGAAAAGATAAGAGCAATGAAATAATCTATAACAACTTTAACAATTAAAAAATTTAGTATATGTATCATAATATAATAAATTACATCTAGTGATTATTATCTTGATATGTGTGAAATTAGTAAAACATCAATCTTTTGTATACAGAGAGAGTAATAAACTTTTAACAACTTATATTCTCAAAAAAAAAAAAACTTCTTACAACTTATGTACGAAACCTCAGATCATGTAATCATGACCTATGAGGACTATGTATAGAAAACATGAACTTATAGCCAAACGTCACTTCTGTTTAATTTCATTAATAGAACTTATAGCTACGCGTCAAGACCCCCTTAAAAGCGCATATTAAGATATTTTTTGCTTTTAACATTTTGTTGTCTATCAATATAATTACTGTGTTTATGGTTGGAGAATGACAAATAAAAAATTCAGATAGCAAATCAAAAGTACCACGTAGAGAATAAAATTAATTACAATATTGTATATATTTAATTTACAAAAAACGCAAATCCACAATCGTTTTAGGAAACTCCCGAATAAAAGCTAGTGTTTCGATCTTCCAGAAACACGCATCGCAAAGTGTCTCCGGTTGGTACCACTCGTCCCACGGGTGTCTCCATCTGTTGATCAATTGACACATGCAAGTATCAATATCACGACAGTAGACATTGTGAATTTTAGTGACCCTTTGGAGCAAGAATGGAGGCAAGCTGTTGCTCCACGCCAATGAAGAAGATGCTTGGAGCTTCCGTTTCGCAGACCGTGAGAACTCCCTGGATATATTGACCAAATCACCGTTGAAGACCACGTCGGGTGACTTGATCCTGTTTAGATGACTGTATATGTAGAGAGCCAAATCATACCCCTTCTCAGCAGCAAGCCTAATTTTTAATAGTCCGCCTTCCATGTCATCGGTTCGGAAAAAGTCCCAAGCCCCTATAAGGAAGATACCAGAAGGGTTTTCATAATGGAGACACAAACGATTTAACTTCGCACCAGCAGAATAGTACCAATCTCCTTGCATATTAAAAAGATCGACACTCCAATAGAATGTCTCTCTTTGAACCGCATCGCGCATGGCCACACAAACGCTCTTGCATTTGAAAAGTTCTATGTATGAGAAACTTGCGATCTTTAGGAGAATGTTTTCAAGGATTTCCGGCGGAAAATCGAGAATATGAGGGTTTACCATCATTTTTTTCATTATCAGTAAAATGGAATAATGGACATATGAAGTCAATGGATATATATTAAAACCTATGCAGAAGATGATTAGACAATTCAATTAAGAGACGCGTTTGTGTTTAATTTAATAAAACGAACTAAGAAAATGCATTTAAGACTCGCGTCGCTTCAGTTGACCCTCACGTCCCTTATGTTTCTCTCTATATCACTCTCTTACAAGTGATAGACAACATATTTGGTGTACCAATGCCACAAAGGTACAAAAGGGTGTTACTCTTTCTGGTGATAACCCGAAACCCTAAACCCTAAATACTTATAGATAAACCTTAA
Organism: Iberis pinnata; assembly: GCA_900406425.1. NCBI lineage: Eukaryota > Viridiplantae > Streptophyta > Magnoliopsida > Brassicales > Brassicaceae > Iberis > Iberis pinnata. The sequence goes on along the minus strand of OVBE01015921.1, from coordinate 220 downwards.
ACCCTAAACCCTAAATGCCTATAAATAAATGTTTATTTAGTTGTTCAGCCTTTCAACCTATACTCTATATATATCCATTTAAATGTACATATGCTACAACTTTTGACATATTATTTAGTTGTTTAATTAGTTTTCACATTTTAACCTATAACCAATATTTCTGAAAACTCATCTAATATATATACTCTATATATATATATATATATATATCCATTTAAAT
>OVBE01015920.1:0-11201 GCA_900406425.1 Iberis pinnata | reverse complement strand
ATATATATATATATATTAAAAATGTTGTTTAAAAAACTTATAATAGTACATATGTATTCCCAATAGAGACTTTCAACCAAATCTTAGTTCAATACACAATCATCTCTAAACTACCATAATTGCGAAATAGGTTTCCAAGGCCCGAAAAGTGGCTCAGACCTATTAAGAGAAACCCTAAAACCCGTGTCTAAAAAAATCTAACAGGAGCGACGACAGTGTTATCTGCGAAACCACCGTAACAGCATCTTGGGTGGCACGGCGACATCTTCAAAAAAGCGGTGACACAGGTCCGTCACAACTTTCCACACTAAAAAACAAAAGAAAGAAGAAGAGAAGGAAACATGTCTCGACCGCGCCTCAGTGGACTTCCGAGAAGACGATGTGGTTTCTGATGAGATGGAGGACGAATCCGGCCAACGACATAGAAGGAGAACAAAGATCTGGCGACGACCAATGTCCTCACATAGACACCTCAGATCCGGGTTTCCTAATCCGTCGCAAGACAAATCCCACTCACATTGAGGTCTCATCCTTCTTGATCGGCTATCTCCTGCGATGCTCCTGCTTACAAATCTGATTAGAATCTTCTTTGCCTTACACTTGTTTCTCCGCGAACTCTATCTTTTGTGAGGAAAGAGCAAAGGCGGTGATAACGGCTTTGACGAGGCTGAGTGAGAGATGCATGAAAGAGTCTGTCGGCGCTGTACACATTGGCGGATCTAGAAATTACGACGCACGAAGATGTGGTTCAGGCAGCAGAGTTTTCCGATCACTGCTAAAAGAAAAATATCTAGACAGAATTTAAAGAGAGAAGGGGTAAGAGAAAAGTTTTATAATGTTTTTTTTTTTATTTATTTTAAAGAGCATTCATATTTACTAATATATTTTCTCCGCGGTAGCATAGCATAAGCACACCGAAAATGTTCATATCGGTTGGCTATTTGACACATCCACGATGTACTTACTCACTTGATCAGATAATTGATGTTTTATACAAACATATTAATAAAGTGTTCTTGTTAAGCACCACTCTAACTTCAATTCCATATTTTTATTAAAATGTCACTATCATAAAACAAAACTACATGGTATATTGTCGTTTGTTATTATGGAATATGTATAATAACATGTACTTATGTCAGTTTCAACAAAATTTTGTGTAAGTTTTATCAACAAAATTTTGTGTTAGTTTTATTATTATTATTCATATATGATAAAAGTGATAATGAAACAAACAAATGTTCAACGAAAGAAACAAAAATAATATAGAGTGATACTAAAAAGGTGTAAAAGTTGAGCGTGGATACATGATGACAAGTGGCTTGAGAACACACGGCACAATTCAATGGGCCTAAGCTGTGACCAAAAGAGAATATAAAGTCATATGATATTTGAATCTGCACTTGCCAAGAGACTGTCTTCGAATGGTAAACGACAGTAAAAGCAAGTGATGACTCATCCCAATCAATCCTATTTCACATTCACACACACCCAATCAACTCTGACATTGATTCACGTTTTGTATCATACACCCATCACGAGATAACATTTTCAACTCCTGTGATCTATTTCACTTCTATTTTCTATATTATATATATGCTTTTTATCATATTTTTAGTAGGCCTCGACACGGAGCAAATCATTCGTAAAAATTTAATATTTTGTTATTTATTTTGTTTTTAATGGATTTCTAATTTAGCGATTTGCTTTGCTCATAAAATATACGGATATCCAAACTTACGGATAACATGAAATTTCACAGATATTTGCGAACATTCGGTTTTTTCATTTCAATTCAACAAATATCCAAAAAAAATATTAGTAACTTCTATACAAATTTACTTTATTTATGTTAAAATTATCCAATAAGTAGTAAATAATTAAAATTAACTAGCTTTAGATAAAATATTAAACAAAAAATTAAAAGTTATACACACATATTGAAAAACGACTGTTTTATTTTGTAAATAGTAAAAGACACCGAAGAAAAAAAATTTCTCCACTGTAATGTAAACCATATTATCATTTCCACATTAGTCGTATGAACGTTTACACATATCATTTTGATTTCTGTTTTTTCTTTTAAACTTTCTATTTATTAAGTATGTGAAAACATAGAAATCTATATGGTGTAATATGTATATATGTAATATACAGAGCGAATCGGATATCCGGCCTTTTAAAATTTAGTATTTGCTTTGCTTTGAATAGCTATGGATATCCGGATTTTTCGATTCGGGTTGAGGCAAATATCGAGTCGGATCGGATATGACGGATAATTTGCCCAACCCTATTTTCTAGTATGGTGATCATTTCTCTCGATAATTTATATATCAATATTCAACATATAATAATATATTATGCAATACAAATTTGCGTAAAATTTATATTATTTTAAACTTTAATCTTTTTTAAATATATAACTATATGCATAGCGCATGTTGAATTCTAGCTTTTCTATTATTTAACAGATTTTACTTTCTTTTATGCAAAATAAAATTTGAGAATCTATAAACTAGTACTTCGAGTTTCTTCAGATTACACTAATATAACATGTAATTAAGTAATATATATTGCTATTTAATAATTTATTATAAATTATGCATTAAAATTTATGATCTTAAATTCTATAATCCTAAAATATGTTTTAGAGGATTTAAAGTTTAGTGTTATTCACCTAAATTTTTTTAATTTATTTGTATGTAACGAAAATTCTGGATATTAATTGAAACTATTTTAATACAAAGTAAAACTGAAAAATTCAATTAATTAGATAAATTCTGATGAATTTGAGAGTAAATTATCCAACAACAAAAAAACCATCAAATGTAGAAATTAGACATCTTATAACCAACAACTATGAATTCTTATGTACACTTGCATATTTCCAAGGGAGAATTAGTTAAAAGGGTTTTTTTTTCCTATGTTTGTGGAATTAAACCTTTATTACACAAGTTTGTAAAACTAAATTTTTATCAAAATTTAAGTCTCTTTTACCCTTAATAATTTTTTAAACTACTTTTTTAAAAAAATTCGCTTTTAGATGGAATGACCGTTCCAGGCCAGAACGGTCATTCCAAAATGTTACGGGAACTTCCTGAGACATTCCGGAACAACTGTTCCAGGCCAGAATGGTCGTTCCAAAATGTTCCAAGAACTTCATGAGACATTTTAGAACAGCTATTCCAGGTCAGAATGGTCGTTCCAAACCATATTGGTTGTTCTATGTTTTTTTTATAAATGTAGTTAAAGTTTCCGGTTTTGATTAGAAATGTAGGTGAATTACGTTATAGTTTTGAGTTAAATAATGATGTCATTTGGCTTGGGCCATTCCTTTGATCCTTCATACTTTTTTATAATAATATGGCCAATTGTTTTGGCTGAAACCGTCCTAGAGAATTTTCTTTTCTTCGAAGGAGCACATGTATGTTCAGCAACATACTTGTTGATTCGAAAGTATGATGATCCAACTAGGCATTCTGCATGAATTCTCCAATTGCAAAACTGATCTTTGCACTGTAAACACCAAAAACGAGTACAAGATTTTGCAACTCTATAATCAAAATAATACTTCATAGCGCATATCTCCATTGTCTTTATCAAATCTTCCTTGTCTTTGAAAAGTTGATCATTTTTACAAAGTCAACCACTCCAATCTTTTGATTTTCACAAACAACAAATTTGGACATCAACTGATCATCACCACCAAGTTCAACATTAGGAGGATATCTTTTCAAATCATCATTCAATCTAGAGTTACTTACATCTTCTTTTGGTAATTGAGACTTATTGTTAGCATCTTCTCCATCAACTCAATCTTCTGGCAGTTTATTCAAATCAAATTCCATCCGGCTATTTTGATCATCACCACTACGTTTAAATGTCACACACAAACGCATCGCGTTATCCTTTTTGAAAAATCCTAACGAATGTTTAACTTGGCGATCATTTGTGACAACTACTGGTGGAGATTATAAGTAATCAACCAACCCAAAAGGGGAGTAACTGATTTCCAAATCGATCGTAACCAAATCCATATTGAAGTCTTCTACAACCAATGTCTTCATCTCTTGCAAAGTAGAATTAGATTCCAAACCAATCATTCTACCACGTTTTTCCTTATTAGTGATGAATCTCCCATAATTATTGTCAAACAATCTCCATATACCACACATCACATATATGTGTATCATATTTTCCTTTTAAATAACAATCAAGATTAATTTTTAAAAGATATTTCACATTCTACATATATACTAGATATTCCAGAATACTTTTCAAAGTAACGTAGAAAATTTATTCCATAATTATGTATTTCAAACGTGCATATTCTAGAATTGCTATTCTATACTACGTATTTTTATATTCTAGAATATATATTCTAGAATAAGTGGATATAATAGAAAATCTATTCCAGAACACGTCATATTCTAGAATATTTTTTCTAGAAAAGTTCATATTCTAGAATAGATTTTCCAGAACACGTCGTATTATGAAATATCTTTTATAGACAAGTTCATATTCTAGAATAGATTCCAAAAAAAGTCATATTTTAGAATTCTAGAATAGGTTTTCCAGAACACGTCGTATTATGAAATAGGATTTCTAGAACACGTCGTATTCTGGAATAGGATTTTCAGAACTCGTCATATTCTAGTATACATTTTCCAGAAGACTTCATCTTCCTAAAATCACAAACGATGAACTCAAACAGTAATTCTGTTTTTTTCAATAAAAATCACTAGAATCTAAAAGATCATATAAAAAAACTACTATAAGAAAAAAATAACACTCCACAACATCGTTTATATGATAGGTAAACAAGTAGATTATGTGATAAGAAACTAAAACAATGTCACCTTTAAATATCAAAATATTAAGAAAAGAGATAAACAAAACGAATTTTCAGGTATATGAACTTACCTTATATGTTAACTTTGATCACTATTTATGTTTTTCTTGGTGGATTCTAATAAAAAATTAATATCTATGGAAGGAGAAAGAAAGAAACACAAAGAAAAGAAAAGAAACGTTGTTTAAATGTATTTCTGTAGAGAATTCAATATAGTTACTAGAGATATTGTAGGGATATAGAAAGATATGGATAAAGACAAGGGCATATTAGACATAAATTGACTTAAAAAAAAAGTTAATTCCACAAACATAGAGAAAAAAACCCTTTTAGCTAATTCTTCCTATTTTCAATGAGAAAGTATGTTCAAGTAATATTATGAAATTTTATTGTTTGACTTTAAACATAGTACATAACACTCTTTATATCAACGAATATTAAAACCGTGTTGCTGCCATATACATATATATATGCATGTGTGTGTATAATAAGTAATTCAAAGTATGCATATACTTTTTAGTCTTAACTAGGTTTCTTTTCACGTTACTTCGCGAGTTTTTTTCTAAAAGAATATGTTGTTATCATTTTCTAAATGTAATAAAATTTTATTTTGTTTCTAATTTTTTTTTAAAATATATATTATTTATTATGGAAACATACATAATCAAATGTGAAAACACATTTTAAATTTTTTTTATGATATCTCTATTTTATGTGTTTAGTAATTTTGTATTTGGTGATAAGTGTAAATTATTTTTTGGATCAGATAATGTTCACATATATATATATATATATATATATATATATATATATAGCATTTAGTCATTTACTTTTTATTATAACTTTTGGAAAATGTTGCTTTGCTTATTTAAGGGAGAACGGTTTATTCATACCCGCATATGTAATTAGTTGGGAAATCCGTTCATGCACATATGGACTATGTTGTTAACTAACTATATTCGTTAATTTTTAAATTTTCATACCCACACTACAAAGTCTTCTCTTATAAATGTGTTGACCATTACTTCATAAACTATTTTGTTAACGGGAATGACTTACACAATGAGACGAATAATACATTGGTGTATGACAGAAACATTGTCGTTAAAAAACTTAAAACGACAAATTTTTATGTCAAAAAGACGTCATTCTACTCATTAAAACGACAACGTACATGTGGAGCTTAACCCGATTTATTGAGTATAATGATATTTTTTGACAAAAAAATTATCATTTTAATTTTGTTAGACAACAACATTTCTTTTAGATACCAGTATATTGTCCATATCATCATTTGAGTCATTCCCGTTAACATATGAGTTTATGCCGTAAAAATCAATGCATTTATAAGAGAAGACTTTATAGTGGAGGTATGAAAATTCAAAAATTAATGAATGCAAGTTGTTAACAGCACGGTCCATATGTGCGAGAACGAATTTCTCAACTAGTTATATGTGTGGACATGAATAAGCTATTCTCCCGTTTATTTGTAATTACAAGTAACTTTGTAATAATGTCTATCATAAGATAGTGATGAACGCACCATACACGGTTCTCGGTTATAAAAAAAATCTAACCTAAGTCGTATTGACAAGAAATAGTTCAATATAATTTTCAGGTAAGGGATCACTACAGACACTTTACTTTTTGGCCTACTCTTTCGATCAACCCACTGTTAGAAAATCATATCTCATATGATTATTAAGGTATTTTCACCCAAAAAAAAAAAAATTTATTCTAATGACATGTTTTTCATATGTCTCACCTTGTGTCTTTCTTCTTTGTTGTTTTCTCTATATGGTTGTTTATTTTTGGTTTTAATAGCATTTTACAAATTTTAGTAACTTTTTAATACAATTAGAAAGATTTTTAAAAATCACTTTGTAAACAACCCTAAAAATATGAATTTGAAAAACCTAATGCATAAATTGAAATAGTACCAAACCCTCGAACTAGAACTACTGCAACCTTTATGGAGTTAAGAAAAGATGTAAAACTATGGAGAAAAAAGCACAATCATGCAATAATTTTTGGAGAATTCCAAAAAGCCACCCATAACGCGAAGCTACAAGGAAATATACACAACAACAAAAATCATATAAAAAAAACCAAAAATAAACAAAAGTCAATCAACAATTTAAAATAAAGAAAGCAAATTCGCAAATGATTAGCATAAAATTAAGATACATAAAATGAAACGTAGAAGCGAATACACGGAGAATAGACTACATGACACCGAAAAACGAAAAGTTTTTGTCTCTATGAGAGAATGTTACAAAGGATGAACAAACGGACTAGAGTCGGACATTTTCATGGGTAAAATTCATAAATCAAGTTGATCCTATGGGCTGAAGACAAAAATGGTGTTGAATACGATGAAATGTATTATTTTATATTTTCGTAGAAATTCAAATATTTTTAAGAAATTGCTAATCTGTTTGTATTTTTTATAGTGTTCTTCAATTGGTGATGACTGATGAGTTGACAAGAGGTCGTGCAACTAACTAGTGCAATATATCATTTTATTATTTTAATTAGCTCTTGGTCAATGGTCATTATATCAAGGGAGAGAGTGGTGTCTAATGTCTAATGTCAATGTATATCAAGAAAACTCAGGAATCAAACCCCATCGATCATTTAATCAAAAACTTATGGCTTCAGCCTCTTAAGTTGGAAAGCATAATTATCCAATGATACGAGCATTATTTCGTACTATGACAATTTGGAGTGTCAAGACTTTCAGATACCTAAACCTTTTGCACTTCGTTCAATGGTTTATAGGTTTGGTTCTAGTACACTTACCTTTTCCAGGAGTAAGTTTATTAATACTCAGCTAGGGAAAATTGCATCAAAAAACAAACACATGTCTAAACCTTGAAGATCTAGTGACTATGCAGAATAGGTGTGGCCAAAAAACTTGAAACCCGAAATCCGAACCCGAAAAAAGATATACACAAACAGAAATTGTAACTTTATAATTTTTTATTACAATCATTCTCTTTATAATTCTTTTGTTATGTTGAAGAAAATCAAAAAACAAAAGTTTTTTTTTTAAAAAATCATTATAAAACGTTAAGAAAGATGCACTGAGGCTTTAGTGAATTTATCATTTTTGTCATTTTTAACAATTATAATAACCGAACAAGATTTCAGAAACGCTACACACCAAAGCCCACAAATTTTGATCGTCGTATCTCAGAATTTCATGAGACAAAAGTCTGAACAATCGAGAGACAAATATGAAATATAGATCTATACACGAAGATGAAAAGAAAGCGGAAAAGTAGAATAAAGACTACAAATAGTCATCCGAAGATCCATATGGAGAAACCAAATTTAACACCTAAAGACAAGACACTACTTTGACCCAAATTGCAAGCTACAAGAAAAGATCGAACAAAAAGGCCACATAAACTGATCGTCCTATGATGGATAAGACTACCTTACAGATAAGCGGAGCGAATACGATTATTCTAGACTATGGGAACCTAGACGACAGTATGAATGCAAGAAAAAACCAAAGAATAGTGAAGTCGCGACTCAAAAAGAGCGGACCGGGAGCCACCAAGGATACAATCTCACAGATACGAAGGCGTCGATCACACCAATCGCGTAAAGACAAGGAGCGATCACTTCATGCAGAACAAATCGACTTCAGATAAAAGCATAGAGCGATTTAAGTTTTTTTTTTGGTTACAAAGAGAGAACATCTCTATTATATGGCGATTTTACTTACTAGTGCAAGTATCATTTATTTCTCCATGTTTTGAAAATTAGCATATTTATTTATGAATTACCAAATGCATAAAAATATGTGTTAGACTTTGCAAACACGGCTGTATTTTAGTCAACTTAAAATGAGTAACATAAAATATCACAAGAAAATAGGAAGAAAAAATGACCATTAAAGTTTTCAATTTTGATGAATATAACAAGTGTACGAGCATTTTCTTTCCAGTTACCAGTCTTTGGTATAAGTATAAGATATGATATTTATCAACATCAACACACAATTGAGTATTTATGAGTGATTCCAAGGGTTATCAATGGGTGTTTATAATCAACTTAAGTTGTAGATTTAAATTATACGAAAAACTAATTTGCGAAATCAACACACAAATTAGTTTTTATTTTCTTGCGTACACTATAGTGCTAAGTCTTAAAACTTGAAGAATTAATCAGTCTNAGTTTTTTTTTTTTTTTTTTTTTTTTTGTCAAAATCAGTCTTTTTTTAATCTTCTATATATGTATTATTAAATAGAAACGTTCTCTGTTGCTCAGTTAAAGTTAACTAAATTATAGTATTAACTTGCGAACTTAACACATGTTTTATTTTGTTATTGGATGTATATTATATATATATTGCTAAAGCTTTATTATTTTATGTCACTACGCATTATGAAATGTGTTTTTGTTTGTTTGTCACAAGCATTATGAAATGTTAAAACTGTGAAAACGTGTTGTTTTCTCGCAAGTCTAAACTGATGTGATAACTCTACAATGAAAAAACGATGCGACAGCAACCTTTAGTGTTATTGACAAAGTAGATATGCAAATATTGGTAACTCACTCAAAATATTGAACCAAATAAGAAATCATAGATTTATCCAAAAAAGAATTGTGACAAAAATACTCAGTCTTTCTTGCTACTTATTATTTAATTTATAACAGAATTTAATATCAAGAATGGCAATTTTTTTTTTTTTTTTATCACTTTTCCCGTCTCAATAAATGATCAAAGTATAGAGTATAGATATTATAATGGTTTAGCAATTCTGAAATTAAGATTTTTGACTTAGTTTCCAATCTCAGTTTTAGACGTTAGAACTTGATCATTTATATGAAAGATTGGTAGAACGCACATATATAACAAGATTGAATGAAATACTCTTTAAGCACACAAGTCTTTATTTATTTAACTTGTTTAATAAGTTATTACACACAATAACCTTATTAACTTAAAACTAACTCCAACCCAAATTGTTCTTTCTCATAAGATCTAAGAATCTCTCGAACAAACCTCACAACTCTCACATTTTACCCTAACAGTTTGCGGCTCAAAAGTGTTCATCTTTTTCTCCACTTTTGAGCCTTTAAATAACATCATAACCCTAAACATTACTTTCCAAATCTTCATAAGTTTCTTTTCCTTTGTTTCTCGAAAACTTCCTTTTTTCTTGTCAGCACCACAACTTTCCTTTTTCTTGTTAGCCCGCCTTATTTCTCAGCATTTCTTCTAAAACGGCATCATCTCCTTTTTTCTTTGATTCATATCTTCATGTCCCTTTCAATCTCCCCCTTTTTGATTCAGTTTGATAATCAAGCAACTCCTTTGTGGTCCTGTTCAAAAACAACAACAAACGAGAAAACACACAATGTCCAAGTCCACAACCACACAACCAAATAGTCATAAACCAGTCGTTAATGCAAAATAACCAGACATCCATGTTTAAAATATTACAACCACAAAGCTTGATCCAAAAAATAGTTTGTCTGACGCTTAACATTCACCGAGACTGCATAAACATAACAAAAACAAAATAACGGTTCAGACTTTAGGTTGCTGCATCATCATCTGCTTGTGGTACTTGTTCCTTTCCTCCTGTTCTCCCCCTACTTGGTAGCACAACTAAATCAAAAACATACAACAAAGATATGATGGAGAAACAACAGAGTAAACATGAACATACCTGTGAGTGCCTGTTGCAACAAGGTAATAGCAGCAAGCATTGCCTTTCGTAAATGATCCCCCGAAGCCACAGGGGTGTCGAGACAAGGATCCATCTTGTAGATAGGAACAGTTACCAGCCCTTCACCATGGTTGAGGGACACATGTCTCTGGCACAGAAGGATCCGATACAGCAAGGAAGGAAATGGCAAATAGTACTTGCTGGCAGGTTCATAACCACGATGCAGAATTAGGGAGAAAGAAAGTCGGCCAAAGTTGATAGGAAGGCCTTGATACAGCCGATAGAGCAACCGAGCACGAGTCCGACACATGTAGGTAGCGTTCTTGGTAGGCAACCAATTGTGACAGCAGATCTTTCATAATGCAGATTTATCAGGAGCAAAGTGTGTGATACGGAGATCCACCCAAGTACACATATGACCATCAAAGAGAAAAATAGCAAGATCATCATCAGCTACTGGCAGACCAACAATTTCAATGTACTTATCATCAACATTTGGGAGACCGAAGGCTTGATTGATCGTTGTGGGACAAATCATACTAGTGACCACGCACCCAAACTGGAACAGACAGAGAGGTTGTCCTAACAGCAGGAAGATGAGCCTGATATTACTCGGTTTTAACGCTTTATAGTAAGAATTTATGCTTTCTATTCAACTT
>OVBE01015919.1:0-11202 GCA_900406425.1 Iberis pinnata | reverse complement strand
TGCGCAAGCATCTGTTTCAGTAGGTCTTTCATGGTGGGCTCTGCGGCTGGCTCCGCGCTTCTTGTCTCGTCTGCTGTTTTCTCGTTGTTGTCCTCCTTATCAGACTCAACGATGACGTTGTCCGTTTGGTTGTCTTGTGATCCCGTGGTCATTGCTTATGTTGTTTCTTCTTGCTGAATTAAGATTACGAATGTCTTCTAGAGATAGTCCCCACAGTCGGCGCCAACTGTTGAATCAAGACTTAAAATTAGGTTTAGGTCTTAGATTATGTGGGCAAAAGCTCTGAAGAATTTCATATATCGTTTAGGAATAATTACATGAGTATTTATAGTGAAAATACGTGCTTAAAACCCTAATTACATAGCTTTAACCTAATGGGCCGCGAGCTAGACAGCCCAGCTCGTCAGGTCGGCCCATTTAGCTTCTGTCTTCCTGGGTCCATCTTCTTCTTCACGTCGGCGTCCAGCTGGGCCTTGTGTCGAAATGGGCTTTCAGAGCAGGTGCCAAACCTGGAATCAACAAAATGTATTTAAAAAGACCATTTGCTTGAATTCCTTGGGAAATGTCTACACTTTTATCTTGGATACGCTTAAGTATTTTAATGACAAAAAACAACTCAATCAGCTGCAATAATATTAACATTTAATAAGAAACTAACCTTGGTGCCTTAATCTTGGTTAGACAATTTGAAAGTGTTGGAATTTTTTAAAGTTTTTTTCCAATAAAATAATTATTTAATTACTTTATTTTAATTGGATTTAACAAAATCTAATTCTAATATAATATAATATAAACTAAAAGTAAGGTCATAAATATGAAAATATGCCTGGTACCATATTATGTGCACACATTGTGAAGAATACCATAATATTGTCTAATTGTAGAGAATACCATATTACAAGAAACAAAATGACTGAATTGGTCTTCGAGTTGACATAAAGATATTTGAAAAATTTTAATTTTGATTTTTTTTTAAAAACCTATCAACTTTCTTCTTTGTCGACACCAGACTCTTCCACTTCATTAGTGTATTTCTCTTTCTTTTTCTATCGGCATAAACAGTAACTGCAGAGAGAAAATCTCTAACAGTGTAACCCTAGATCGAACAAATCTCTCAAACAATCCTAACCATCGTCGGCGGTGATGTCTAAAAAGAGGAAGATAAGAAAATCACCGCGACTGAGAAAGGAAGAATCGGCACCGGTGTCGGGAGAAACTAGTTGTCGTGCGATTGTTAGAGTCGAACCGGAAAAAGCTGACCCATTTCAGCATGCGTCGTTTTCGAAGGGGAACCTTGTAGACGGACTCCATCAGATAAATTTCGAGCCATATCGACTTCAGAGAAGACTGTACGCTCGAACCCATCATTTTTGGTGGACATCGTTGAGGCGCTTGAAGGGACTGCAGATATGAACTACATCAGAGAATCAGTTTTGGTCCATTGTTGAGGCTGTCAACAAGAAAGGCAACTTTGTCACGAAAATTAGTCCACAATATGTTGTGTAGGTCTTTGATATCTGCAAAGAAGTATAAGTTGTGGTTCGTGTTTTCCGGGTATCCTTTTCGTTTCTCTCTTAGAGAGTTTGGAATAGTTACTAGGCTACCATGCGGTCCATACCCTGAAGCTGAAGTATTAGAGAGGTTACAAACTCCTCAAGACGCTAATAATCCCTATTGGAACAATTAATATCAAAGACCATACAGAGTGTCACAATCAAAGAAATTGTTGATTGGCTGAAGACAGACAAGCGGTTGCCGTTCGAGAAAAGAATGCTTTCGTCCAGAAGGATCCGACTTGCTCTTGTTGCAATTGTTGAGGGAATTTTACTTTGCAGCACAAATCCTATCAAAGCTGGGAGTAAGGTGGTGGAGATGGTTAAAGACCTTGAAGCTTTTGAAAGTTTCCCATGGGGCCGTGAGTCATTTTCATTAACTATAGAGATGGTGAAAGTTGGTGAGCAATGCGAGGATGTCGACACCCTTAGAGAAAAGTTCAACCAGTCTCACACTGCGCCTCATGGTTTCACAATCGCTCTGCAGTTGTTTTTCTTTGGTGCCATTCCTGAGTTGGTTAAGTTACTACTTGCCTCTGAAGATGATGATGATGGCGACTTCACCCACGAATCAATCCTAAGTATTCCAATGTGCAAGAGTTTCCACAACGAGAACATAATAAAGACCGAGAATATGTCCAATGTAAGTCGGTAAACATATTAGTGACAGCTTCCACTTGTTCTTGTGTCTAAACGAATTATATGTACATTATGACAAATGTATGTGAAGCCGCTTCTGTCGGCCGAGGACAATTTGTACAGGGATGTCAATGATGAGTGGATTGATGAGGTGGTGGAAAAATATGTGGACTACATGGAAAGCCTCATTGGTGGTCGGTTTAAATTTCCAAAAATATGTGGAAAAGCGACTGTAGCGTATTTGAGCGCATTGTGGCGGAGGAGAAGAAGGTGGCAAATGTCAAGAAGACCAAACCTGTCAAGAAGGCTCGGGCAAATGCTCAGGATGTGGCATGCACATCCAAGGTCAGAATGAATAAAAGCAAAGTCAAAGAACCGAGCAAGAAAAGAAAATGTCCACCAGATGCATCAGAGGAAAACGAGGGCGAGGTAGTGGACGTAGATGCTCTGTATTGTAAGTTTGAGGAGAAGATTGTTGAATCAATCCGGATCGAGAAGGCGAAAATGAAGGATGAATTTCTTGACGAGATTTTGAGGGAAGTGCATAAGAGTGAGAAGGCGATGAAGGATGAATTACTCGATGAGATTATAAGCGAGGTGCGTAAGGGTGGAAAATTTACAAGCCAAGAGAAACACACACAACCTGATTCTAGACACCTTTCCATAATTAGTAGCTCAGAGGATACCAGAGCACAGAGCCAGATGGACAAAGACGACGAAGGTGTGATGGACGGGGAAAATTTTGACGAGTATCCAGGCGTCCAAGCTATGCTCACAGAACTTGATAATTCTGTAAGTTGTTCATCTGTTCAGAATCTGCTAAGTGTTGTTGTATACTGAGGTATAACCCACTGGTGCGGGCGAAATATATGTCCACTGATGTTAATGTGGACAATAATACGTTAACAGTGGACATTGAAGCGAATCAAGACATGTCTACGGAGGGACTGGTTACCCATGTAGAGAAAAAACCGATAAAAATAGACAAAGTCAATAAGTTAATGGGCATATAAATGATTTCAATTTTGACTAATTATTTAATTTCCTTCCCAGACATGTAAAGTCCAGTTCAGAAGGAGGGGAGGGACAGAAAGCACAACATTGTGTAGGAGAGAAGCTGGACACAAAAGAAGATGCACTTATTGCAGAGTTGCCTATGGACGATCCAAAATACGATCCAAACTGGATCCTTTGCGTATGACCATAAGAGATTTTCGAGACACCTGCGAACGAGGAAAAGGTCACATATGGTTTTGAAAATCTCTCCTTTATATAGTTTTAACCTCATTAACACTTGATAATGATCTCTAATGTACGAAAAAACAGACGATGAATCTGCAAGGTCTGCTGGACATTCGGATTTAAGCGATGAGCAATTATGTGTTGATGGGAGAAGACCCACTTTCGCAGATATGGCCAACTGATAGAAATCAAGAAGAATGACTTGTAAGTCTTACATTTTGATATTGGGAACAAATTTCTGTCACCACTGCCCATTTATTAACCAGTGGAGAATTTTTGTTTATCCAGGAGACACCCAAACATTCGGTTAGGGGGATACCTGGTGATTTGGACGCAGATATAGGTGATCAAGAACCACTAGTAAGTCACCATTTCGAATATGGTCGTTACGGTATAAATATGAGTACATAGTGGATGACTGCACATTAATTGATCGAGGAAAACATGTTATTGCAGGATCAAACGGGATGTATGAGGAATGATGCAGGAGTGAAAGTTGTGGAAGATGTGCCTGGTGGACAAGTAAGTGTAATAGGTAATGTGTGGCCATATAGTTGTCAGTGGACAAGTTTTTGTAGTTTCATGGACAATTAAGCCGCAATTGCAGGATATGACACAATGTGATGGTTATGTAGTGGACTAATATGCATGCATGTAGTGGACACGTTTTTCGTTGTTTTCCAGTGGATAAGTTTTGTGTCTTTCATAGAAAAATAAGGCATTATTGGTGGACTATTTTCAGCATCTCGGGCACTAATACTCATGCTTGCAGGTTATTTCAGAGGGTGCCCGTAGCGAGGTACAAGTTCAAAATTTGGACCAAGGACAAGTAAGTGCAATATATTTCACGCCAAATCAGTCCATTAGGTTGAAATGAATGTCATTGTCACTATCATTATATATAGCAGGAGGACACTGAAGGTCTCACGGAAGTGAATGAAGAAATTCGAACTGAGAAAGAACCTGCTATTGGACAAGGAAGTGTATTAGGTTAATGCATGGACATATAGGTTTGTAGTGAACCAGTGTTTTCTTGTTTGATAGACAAATAAGACTCGATCGCAGGATATGACTGAACGTGCTGGGCAGGATGTTCAAGTAAGTGTTTTGCAAGGAGGACAAGTAAGTTTAACACACATGTGGACATAGGTTAATAGTTCGATTTTTTTGTGGACTATTGTTGGTCATTTATGGACTACCACAAATTCTTGCAGGTTATCGCAGACGGTGCTCGCCGTGATAGACAAGTTCAAATGTTGGATAAAGGACAAGTAAATGTTTCGAGTGGACAAGTTCTTGGTGTCATAGACAAATAAGGCATTGTTCGTGGACTGCATTTTGGTCATTTAGTGGACTAACATCCATGCTTGCAGGTTTGTTCAGGAGGTGCTCCAAGCGATGTACAAGTTCAAAAGTTGGATCAAGGACAAGTAAGTGCAATATATTTCAGACCAAAAGTATTCCATTAGGTTGAAATGCATGTCAATGCCACTATCATTACATATTGCAGGAGGACGCTGAAGGTCGAATGCAAGTGAATGAAGTACTTGGATATGAGAAGGAGCCTATTGTTGGACAAGTAAGTGTATTAGGTTAATGCGTTGAAATATTTGTTTGTAGTGGACCAGAGTTTCTTGTTTGATAGATAAATCAGACTCGATTGCAGGATATGACAAAACGTGCTCACAAGGATGTCAAAGTTCAAGCTTTGCAAGAAGGATAAGTAAGTTTAATACAACTCAATAAACCGGTGGACATATGTGTACATAGTTTTATTTTCTCATGGGCGATTGTTGATCATTAGTGGACTAATACACATTCTTGCAGGTTATCTTAGAAGGTGCGCATAGCGTAGAACAAGTTCAAAAGTTGGATGAAGGAAAAGTAAGTGCAATGTAGTTCAGGCCAGATCATCCCACTATGTTTTAAATGAATGTCAATCTAATTACCATCATATATTGCAGAAGGATACATAAGGCGGAATGAAACTGAATCAAGACATGGAGTTTGCTATTGTGGAGATTGAAGCAGAACAGGCACCAACAAGTGGTGGTACTTTGATTGTGAAGGAATCAACTGAAGATGTTGCGTTTGCTGTCATAGGCGGAGAAACTGATAAAAAAAGAAGAAGTAAGTGTTAACGTTTTGTTTTTTCAATCTAAAAAAGCGTGGCTCTTTTATTCAATGCCGGACTCATATAGTCCACTATAAATAGGCAGTGCAAGCCCTATATGTATAGTAGGTATGGTAAGAAACATACGTGTAACAGAATATCTTTTTATGAAGGTCGATGGACAAGATGGTGCAAAGATCGGTGGACAAGATGGTGCAAAGATCACTGGACAACATGGTTCAATGGTCGGTAGATAAGGCAGAGAGTGGACCAGAGGCGATCACTAGTGGACAAGCGATTACAGTCGAGGATGACGAGAACATACCAATTGCCAGCCTTAAGAAAACTAGGAAAAGACTTGTTTTCTCAGATGAAGGTGAATCTACTAAAAACCAAGAAATTCTTGAGAAAAAGGTTGCAAAGAAGCCCAAAAGATTCAGGGACTCAACCACTCCAAAGCAAACACTTGACCTTAAAGATGTCCATGACTCTCTGGTCCTAGTGAAGCACTCACGTAAAAAGAATTTCTTGTCCAAACTGAGCTCATACGGAAAAAGTAAGAAAGCAGTACGTATGTCTTACACATTTATCAACTATATGACAACTGATATATGTCTTAAAACGCAGGCTGTACATAATTGATGGGAAACAAGTTAAGTACTCCTTCTTCGACGTTTCATTAACTCCACGCCAATCTATAGACACCCATGTAAGTGTTCTATGTGCGATATGAAATGTATGCATTGTCCACCACTCATTATGGTGTTTAAACTTTTTTCAGCATATTGATGCTTTGCTAAGTCTGCTTTGACGGGGCGAAGGAGAAATGCTTTTGGAAAAGAGGGTAGGGATTCTTGATAGCTTGTACATACGCATACTGCTTGATGAAAACAACAACTACAAGAAAGAAAGATCCAAAGCTAATTGGACATGGAACAACACGATCATGAACTATATTAAAGGATTTGTTCCAAACCGTCTAAACAAGCTAAGTTGGTTCTCGGCCATAGACACTATTTACGTCCATGTGGACTAGGGACAAGCACACTGGGTTGCTCTGCAAATTGATTTGAAGGCAGGACATATCAATGTCTTTGATTGCTTCTCGAGGGCTATGGACGATGCATCACTGGACGAGATCATGCAACCTCTTGCCGGATTTCTGCAACATGCAATCAACCAGTTTGTCCCCCAAAACATCGATAGACAACAGCAACCTTCAGAGTTCAAGGTTGCAAGAGTGTCCGATGTGCTGCAGATCCCGTGGGTTGGGGACACCGCTTCTATGACAATCAATCTCATCGAGTTTCATGCACAGAGCATAGATGTCTCACATCTGAGGAAGGAAGTAGTTGGTATCGTGCGTTATCATCACGTAGTTGATCTATATGAGGAGTTTTTCAAGGCCTTGGGAACCCGATATAATGACCCTTCACCTGATACAATGTTTCCAACTCTTTTGAACTTCATGTCTTTTGTTTTCATGTTTCGTTAGGACGCATCCAAAACTTAAAAAAACCTTTATGTTATATAAGCAACTACCGAACATTAATTATGTGCATCATCAGAGTAGTACTAAATTTTTGGCTTTAGTAACGTAAGGAATAAAAAAACAACGAGGTCATTGTCCACCTTCTATAAGTAAAATTTGTTTGTCCACAATATATTGAATGGATATGTTCAATTGCATTTGATTATATTACATGATTTGTTCAAAGGAGGTGATCCCCTGAACTAAAATTATAAACAACGAGTTCATTGTCCACCTTCTATAAGTACTACCATTTATTGGTCCAAAATTTATTGAATGGACATATTCATATACTTTTGAATATGTCCCCTTATCAGTCCAGTATTACACCGCACTATTTTTTAATTGAATGATTCATAAACGAATTACGTCTGAACTTAGGTACAATGGGATTATTTCAAAAATTTCCTGTTAGTAGTTTACAAAAAAGAACAGAACTTCTTGTCTACTCTCCCAGTTACTACAAAATATTATTGTTGTTCATCGATTAGTAGACAACAAATACAATTCCCAGTTTTACATACAAAATATCCGAATATAAATTAGGAAACTATTTTACAAAAAATGCTTCCTTATATACTGTCGGGATCTGATTTTAATATAAGACATTGTTATATAGGATTCTTGCAACTTGCGCGGTTGTGACCGGAAAAATTGCACGAGGTGCAATTCCTTTGAGCCTTGCTTTTTCCCTATAGAGTAAAATTAGAACATAATATCAACATATTTTCCCCACAAAAAACACAATACCTACTGCATTTCCCTAACAAACACGGTATGCACCTACTGAATTTCCCTAATGAACACGGTATGTACTAACAAAATATTCTCCTTGCGAATGGATTCTAGTTGTTCATGGCCTGCCAGAACATCTCTTTGTTTTAGGTGGATTCACCTGTTCGTCAACCACGTCCTGAGAGACATCACTATCTCTCTCTAGCAGGTGGAAGAACAACTTCTATCCATAGATTAATCCACTCTTTAACTGAGTAACACTTCCCAACTAGGGAGTATATGTCAATGTTATACATGGCAACCGCCGCAAGGGCGTGGCAACAAGGCACAAGCAAGACATCAAATACCCGACAGGTGCACATTTTCTTATCCAAATCAACTGTAAAGACACATCCACCAGCGTCATTAACCTGCAATGTCGAGTCGGTTGCTCCAATGACAGCACAGTCCGTTTGCGTCTTTAAGATGCTCGATCAAAAACTTTTCAATTTCAGGGGTGCACCGCGTGTTTCTAAGAGAAGCTTTTTTTCTCCTACCAGAAAACCAACCCATTAACTTCGTTCTGATTGTCTCCACCATCCTAGCTATTGTGTATTTAACTGCTGTTTGCAAAGTTGCATTTAACGATTCTGAAATGTTGCTGGTCATCAAATTGTATCTCATATCTGGAAAATACACTAGCGCCCAATGTGAAAATCCGATGTCCACTAGATACTTACAACAACTTGGGTTTCGTTTTTCAACCTCTTCAAACCAGTATCTAAAATCTTCTACTGTCTACGTTCTTACTGCATTAGAAAAAACCTTTGCAAGCCTTTCACACTTGAATCTATGTTTCACATTTCTCTCTAGGTGGACAACACATGCTTCATGGTGGGCTCGAGGATACACCTTCCGCAGACCTGCAAGAATAATTTGTTCTTTATCAAGCAAGTTCAGGGTGCTAATCTACTTGTCCATGCACCCATCTCTTACATATCTACTTCAGCATACGAAACACAGCAGCGACAACAACATGTTTTCCACTCGGAGTTGAGTGGACAACCAAAAACGTATAAACAAATGTATTTAAAAAACGTTTGTTCTTTATCAAGCAAGTTCAGGGTGCTAATCTACTTATCCACGCACCCATCTTTTACATGTCTACTTTGGCATACGAAACACAGCAGCGGCAACAACATGTTGTCCACTCGGAGTTGAGTGGACAACCAAAAAACATATAAGAAAATGTATATAAAAAACTGTATTGACGTAGACACTCATATGTATATATGGACACTAGTATCTGATTTAAAAGGCTGGCAAACCTGCATATATGGCTTGGTGTCAGTCGGAGACGAACCCAAGGTCATGATCGTCAGAAACAAAAGTAGACAATTGTTCGAAAAACCATGTCCACCCAGTTGTATTTTCCCCATCTATGACACCAAATGCCAATGGGAAAATCTGGTAGTTGCCGTCTTGTCCACTCGCTGCTACTAGACAACTTTTATATTTATCCTTTGTTTGCGTCCCGTCAATGACAACAACCTTTCTTAAATTTTTGTACCCAACAACTGAAGCACCGAACGAAACAAAAAAATACTTAAAAAAGTCCAACCCCTCGGTGGTCCTCATTGTTTTTATCTTTGTTATTGTCCCTGGGTTATTTGTAGATATAAGATGCAGATAAGTGGACAAGAATTTGTAACTGTCCTCCTCACTCCCTCGATCGATCCTAATCGCTACTTCCTTAGCATACCAAGATTTCATATACGAGATTGTTACATTGAACTCCGATAGAACAATCCCTGGTATGTCACATGCACGCGGACCTTCTTGTCCATGAGCATATTTCGCCTTTAGCAACTCACCAAGTATGACCGATGTTGCTTTCTTATTGTAACGCAATTGCGAACTTACGTCACATGAATGTTTTAAAGTCATCTTTTTAATTTCAACGTTCTCTGAACGTGGATGTATTGTACCATAAATCCTCCAGTTGCACTTCCGATCAACACATATTACAGTAATTTTTTTTTGTCCGAAGCAAGCACTTTGAAATTAAACAACCTTTTGATTGAGTACACAAAATTTTCCTTATGCAACTCACTTTTGTTTTTGAATATCATACCCAGATATATCGCATCATCTCCTTTCCTCAAATTCATGTTCGCATCGTCACTTTGCATTCGCCCAACGTTATCTCGGTATGGCTGGTCATCAAGTTCATATACTGTGTCATCCGGTGTCCTTCCACTTCCACCTTCACAATTACCCCTACCTCCTTCGTTTCTACCATCATCTGCCAAACATTGTCCACCCTGGTACACAATAAGTTGTCCATCTGCCTCCGATACATCTGGCAACACTCGGTTGTCTTCGTCTACCATGTCAGCTTCATCCGCATGTTCACACCCAATAGTTGCTCCCCTTGGCATCGGTCCACGATTTGTTTTCATTGCCGATTTCCTCTATCGGTTCTTTTCCACTCACATCGATTTTTTGTCTACTACACTCGGTCCCGCATTCTTTTCCATCCACATGTCCGTCACACAGAACTTGTCCACCCAGATGTAGTTGTTGCTCACACATACGTTCACATTCTGAAACGCAAATATGTGTATCCGAATCTACTTTTCTTGTCTTAAATGATACAGCGTACGGATCTCATTGTGTCGGGTAATCAGTATCTATACGGGCACACATAAAATTGAAACGGTACTCTTCCGGACTCTCAGATCAATAATCTTTGGAGTCAAAATCACTACTTGATATACTTGTATTTTAGCATATTTATAGCTTTGTTTTGCATCCATTTAGGTTAGATTCATGATCATTTAGATTAGTATTGGTGCATTTTCATATGCATTCTTATATTTCAGGTGATAGAGGCCATGGATGCAAGTTACGGATCAAAAGAAGGTCAAAAAGTGAAGAAACGCCCAAAAACAGAGCATATCGGTCATCACATCGGTCAAAAACAGAGCACTTGACCGATGTGAAGACGGAGAAAAACCAGGAGCTATAATCGGTCAGGATATCGGTCAAAACCTGACCGATATGGCCACATCGGTCAGGCATATCGGTCAGCCTTGACCGATACAGACGTGCTGAATCAACATTTTCACCTTATATTTTGACTTTTTACCCAATTTTAATGGGTTAACCCAAATGTTTTAGTATTTAACCCAATGGATATTAACTTGAGTATTTAAACCTTTACCCTAATTTTTAGGGAGGTTAAGCTTTATTTTCCTAAGAACCTTTGTAATCACTTTGATTTCTCATCTATTTTGAATTCAATTTATTGTTTGATTGTTGTTTTCTTATTCAAATCTACTTATAATCAGGTTTATTCACAAATCTCTCATAAGATCTTGTGCTAACCTTATGATTAGTGAGTAGTG
>OVBE01015918.1:0-11202 GCA_900406425.1 Iberis pinnata | reverse complement strand
TAAGAATTCTTAGACAAAATTATTTGTTGCAAGGTCTGGATTATACTATGATGACGGTAGGAGATGTTGCTCCACTGGTTACTACACAGTCCATCAAATATTTGGTTGGCTAAGAAATCAAACAAAGGGTTATTACTTTTCATAGATGAAGTAGATGCTTGCCTATGCGAGTTAGTTCTCTTTTTTTTATATATTTAAATTAGTTATGTCAATGGACTACATAATTAAATATCTACATGGGAAATGATTGAAAAATTCTATAAAATATCACAATATATTTTTGTTCCAAAATTTTCTCAAAATTGGAATTTAAGATTTAGTTTTAGAATTAAGAGCTTATATTTTTAGTGCAAATATTATATTTAATTTTATGATACTTTTGAAAAATTAGTTTTGTGGCAATAAAAAATGTATTGAATGATGTTTTTGAAACACAAATTAAAAAAATGATTTTTAATGATTTTTAAAATTATTTGATGTGTTATAATATCAATTATAATGTAACCAAAATAATTAGGAAACCAAAATAACATTATTAATACTACCTCCATTTTTTTAACTATCATGTTGTTTGCATTTCATTAACTACTACTATGCCATCAAAATCTTTTCTCATGCCCATTTAAAAATCTTTATGCCTCTTTCATATTTGTGTTATATATGTTTCTACCTCTTATACACATTTTTTAATGTTATACAAGACATGGAAAAAATCTAATTGGATAGGTTTTGACGATCATAAAATTTATACTCACTATACATTCACAAATTAACACTATACAATTATAATTATTTAAATTTATGTAAAAATCTTACACATGCGTCTCTACATGTTTTTTGACGAATAACACCCACATTTTTATAGTGCCAACACCCATCAAATTGTCTCTCAAAATATGTGTGATATAGAGTACTTTACAATCTTCTCTTTATATCTTATATGTGTGTGGTCTTCTTTATACAATTTAAATATGTTGGTAGAAGGCAAATATGTAGATCTTACTCGAAATTTAAATATATTGGCAATTGTTTACACTGCATTGATCACTATTGTGCCATCAAAACTTTTTTCTCATGTCCATAAAACTCTTTAATCCTTTTTTGTTTTATATATGCTTTTACATCTTTCACACCATTTTTAGTCACACAAGACATGCAAAGAATTTAAATAAATATGTTTTTATACTCACCATACATTCATAAATTAACACTATACTATCAAAATTATTTAAAAACTTTATATACAAAAAAATTACACCCGCGTGTCTACGCGGGACATCACCTAGTATATTTAAAAGACGTGGTATGTTGTAATTTGTTTGTAATATAGTTAGTGGTATGGCTATGTAATGTATATTAGAATCTTTTTGCAGCTTTCAATAAGTTTGAGATTTATATATGGTTCGCTTTTACAATATGAATTATATTTTTGAAAACTACCCTAAAAAATGGTTTGCTTTTACCGATATGAATTTACATTTTTGAAAACTACCCTAAAAATTACATTTTCTATTACTTAAACATATGTTAAAATATTGACTACTCGTAGACGCATATTTTAAGATTAGTTACGAAATTGGCTAATATATAAGAAAGTTTAAACTGCAACTAACATACGATCTCTTGGAGTAATATATAATAAGAATATCTCAAGTTTAAATTGTTAACTTTTATGATTCAAAACTGATAATATCATATTAATGGGATAATGGACTGAAAAATAGTGGTACACGTAAAATGTATTAAGGAGATCGTTATAAATTGATATTAGAGCACGATCAATTATAAGACAAAGTCAAGAGAACCAGTTGGTATGCAACGAGAACGCTACATCTTCAAGTGAACGTAATTTTTAAATTCCAGATTGTTAAAAGCAAATATCTCACTTGAAAAATTTAAAAGAATTGATTATTATATATGAAAAACCAAAATCCAATTAGTATAAATCATTTTATGATCCAAAACAATAATGTTAGAAGTGTTGGGTTTGAACTTTGAAAGTAGTTGCTCATATTTTTAATATTTTCGAGAAAATATTCATTAATTAGGATAATAGTCTATAAACAAAGAAGGTTCTAAATCTTTAGGACCATGTGAGTCTAATTGTTACCTAAGACAAATGGGTTTTAGAGCTCATCTCATTAGCTATAACATGTTTGGGCTATATTGAGCTCGAGGCCCAAGTTTGAAGTTCAGTTGAAACTGTTTTTTATAAAGCGAATAGACTTTGAGAAAAAATAGAGATTCTTTATCCTTTTTATGATCTTTATCCTACAATGAAAGAGTAGATCAATCAATTCATTGTATAAGGGATTTGAATATGATCTTATAGTGCAAGCATGAGAGTTTTATTCTCTCCCAATCCCAAAGATGTAGAGAAATTGAACTCTAGGTCAACAATTGTCTTTGAGTTTTCTTTTGTGTAGGTTTAACAACATAAGTAATCAACCTATATCTCAATCTAAACAACAAGTTTAATCGATCCACGACTCAAGAGACCATATTCATAGAAAATAAATGAAATCAGATCAGACACAAAACATTTGGCCAGAACATCAGCAATTTGGTTTGTTTTCCGAGAAACCTATTCAACTTTTGTATCTTCAAACTTCATCATCCAGAATCTAATGTCTCTAAACGAGTTGTGATGATGAAAATTAAACTCTCTCCATAAGTGTTGCATTGCCATCAAAAGAGTTTGATATTCACATGCTAAAATAGTGTCACATACTTGCCCCAATAACTCCCAGAAAGAAACTTGTGGAATCTCTAACAACCCAACCACATTTTGATCTTTGATTATAAAGTAATATTTGTGATTGTAATGGAATTCTCTTAATATTATTATTGTGGTGAGTGAAAAATATATATACAGTGATACACAGAAGACCTAATTCTATATAAGTAAAATGTATAATTTAGACTTAATGAAATTGATACCAACGAATATTAACGGCTATATACTTGATACTAATACACCCCCTCAATATGGACGGACGTAGTGTAGACCAATCTTGGAACGCATTTTGTTGAAGGTTAATTGATGTAGAGGTTTGCTGAGATCATCGGCAAGTTGGTCCGTTGAGGAGACATGTGAGACATGAAGTAATCCGGCTTGAACTAGATCACGAATGAAGTGGAAGTCGACAGTAACATGTTTCATGCGGGAGTGAAAGACGAGATTAGCACTAAGGTATGTGGCGCCAATATTGTTACAAAAGATTACAAGCGTCTTGGTAATGGGGAAGCCTAGTTCAACGAGGAGGTGTTTGATCCATTCTACTTCTGCCGTTGTACCCACAGTTGATTTGTATTTAACTTCAGTGGATAAACGTGCAATAGTTTTCTGCTTCTTAGAGGTCCATGAAATCAAGTGTTTGTCGAGATACACTAATTGACCGTCTGTGGAGATATAGTCATCTTTGTACCCTGTCCAGTCAGCATCTGAAAAAGCATGAAGAGAAGGATTGTTATTTGTCACTGTAATAAATACCATGATCACATGAACCATTGAGATAGCGGAGAACCCGTTTGGCAGCATTCCAATGGTCGATGGTAGGTTTGTGCATGTATAGTTATAATTTGTTAACAGCATAAGCGATGTCTGGGCGCGCGAGTAGGGGATATTGAAAGCTCCCTATAAGTGTCCGAAACTCCAAGGAATCATCAAAAATTGTACCATGGCGGGTTAGTGTGTCTGACGCAGCGAGTGGTGTAGTAACATGTTTGGAGTGTAACATGTTGTTGCTACGTAGAATGTCTGTGACATATTTGGTTTGATTGAGAGAGAGACCATGTGTATTGTGTGAGACTTCTAGGCCAAGAAAGTAGGATAATGCACTTATGTCCTTAATTGAAAATTGAGTACCTAAGACATTGTTAAAGTCTTGCATGCGTCTTGAGTCATTACCTTAAACTATTATATCGTCCACGTAAACGAGTGTAAAAGTTATCAAGCCTGAGTGGTGAAGAACAAATAGCCTACAAATGCATTGAATAAACCATTAGTTAGTAAATATTGACTCAACTCATTATACCATGCACGAGGAGCTTGTTTGAGGCCGTATATGCCCTTTTAAAGCTTGCAAACATAGTGTGGATATTCTTCATCGACAAAGCCCAGCGGTTGCATCATGTAGACATCTTCATGGAGTTGACCTTGCAAAAAAGCATTGTTAACATCCAATTGACGTAACGACCATTTAAAAGAAACTGCTAAACTTAAAACCACTTGGATTGTTTGAGGTTTATCAACCGGAATAAATGTTTCAAAGTAGTCTATGCCAGGAACATCTTCAAGAATTGGAAAAATTTTGACCTATCTGCCGGATCCTGCATCTTCATATGCCAATTTACATCTATTTTGTGCAAAAATCCATCTTTTTGCTCTATAACGTCCCAAATAACTAAAACCCTGAAAATATGCCAAAGCTAAATGAAAAACACTCGGATAATACCAAATAGTAAGTATAATTAAATACCCACTATAAAACATTAAAATCGAGTGATATCACGAAGCATCTGAACGAGCAGCCAAGGGAACTGATAGTCTTGACGTTGGGGTTGTCAGGGTCGAATGGCATTCCTATTACCAAAGAATGCTTCAAGATTGTTATGATCACCGACCAGAGGGTGATTCTGAGGTGTACGCTGGTTAGCAAATCCATTCGGATCGCCCATCAAGATGACGTTTCGTCCAATCTTATCAACATTACCAGCTCCTTGGTTTACTGGTGGCACTTGATTGCCATTAGCTCTTCCTCCTATTGGGTTGAGTATCAGTTCGTTGAGTCCAAGAAGAGGCAAGTTGTTTGGACCTTTAGGATTGACCGGATTGTTTAGATTAACATTGTCAGTCATTGTGTTGGATGAGCTTGCGTCTCTCTTTGCTTTCTGGTTTGTGCATACTAACTTCGAGAGTCCTTCGTTACTGAGGTTGATCAATTCCTTGGATTTTTCAATTCGTCTAGTCATGCACTTGTAGAAACAAAATCAAAAAGAAAGAACGAGATGAGTACTTTAAAAAGAAAATTTTAAAAATAGACTCTAAAGAAAACTTAAAAGGCACTATATTGGTCTCCAGAAACGGCGTCAAAATTCTGATAGAATTAGAACTTAAATCCTAAACTACACAGTAGAGAACATATCACAGTAGTATAGAAAGGGTCGGATCCCACAAAGACCATATAACACGACTTTTAGTTTATTTTCTAATCAAGTTAAGATAGATAAAATAGATGGTTGCTAAACCTTGCCGTATAAAATCATTCAACGGTGCACTTTCGGTTGGTCTAGTGTAAGGCAACAATTCAAAACTAATATCGGTAGCACTACTTTAAGCAGTTATAGAAAATTTACATGAGAAAAGTATAAGAGGAAAGTTAGTCCATAGTCTTTTTTGTCAATTTTTATCTATTTTGGGGTTTGAATTTGAGACATGACATAGCATTCCTAGGGCCAATGCCACTAAACTAAAGAAGGTAAACGAGTTTCTCAATAATTTTACATAAAATAAGAAAAAGTGATTTTTATTCATATAATTTTTATTTAATGAAAAAAATATTTCAAATGTAGCAAAATCAAAAGTTGGATCCAAACAACAAAAGAAAAATAAGAAGATAAGAATTGCAATCATATTACATCTTAATGTAACAATTCAAAAATCAATAGTAAGGTTCTTTGTAGACGTATGGTGGTGGAGGAGACTTGTAGTGAACTTTAGGGCTAGGAGAATAATATGGTGGTGGTGGTGAACTGTAAACATATGGTGGTGGAAGAGACTTGTAATGAACCTTCGGACTAGGAGAGTAGTATGGTGGTGGTGGTGAGTTGTAGACGTATGGTGGTGGAGGAGACTTGTAGTGGACCTTTGGAGAAGGAGAGTAGTATGGTGGTGGTGGTGAGTTGTAGACATATGGAGGTGGAGGAGACTTGTAATGTACGGTAGGACTAGGAGAGTAGTATGGTGGTGGTGGTGGTGGTGGTGAGTTGTAAACGTATGGTGGTGGAGGAGACTTGTAGTGGACCTTTGGAGAAGGAGAGTAATATGGTGGTGGAGGTGGTGAGTTGTAGACGTATGGTGGTGGAGGAGACTTGTAGTGAACTGTCGGAGTCGGTGAATAATATGATGGTGGTGGTGAATTGTAGACATATGGTGGTGGAGGAGACTTGTAGTGGACCTTTGGAGAAGGAGAATAGTAAGGTGGAGGTGGTGAGTGGTAGACGTATGGTGGTGGAGGAGACTTGTAATGAACCTTAGGACTAGGAGAGTAGTATGGTGGTGGTGGTGAGTTGTAGACGTATGGTGGTGGAGAAGACTTATAGTGGATCTTTGGAGAAGGAGAGTAGTATGGTGGTGGTGGTGGTGAGCTATAGACATATGGTGGTGGAGGAGACTTGTAAACGACCTTTGGGGAAGGAGAATAGTATGGTGGTGGAGACTTGTACTCGACTTTCGGGGAAGGAGAGTAGTATGGTGGTGGTGGAGAGTTATAGACATATGGTGGTGGAGAAGATTTGTAAACAACTTTTGGAGAAGGAGAGTAGTATGGTGGTGGTGGTGAACTGTAAACGTATGGTGGTGGAGGAGATTTGTAATGAACTTTAGGGCTAGGAGAATAGTAAGGCGAAGGAGAATTCTTCTTGGGTGGATAATGTGGTTTAGGTTTATGAGTTGGAGAATTGTAATGTGGTGTTGCAGGAGATGGGTAAGGATATGCTAAGGCTGTTACCGCAATAGCACTAAAGACCATGACATAGATCATACAATGTCTTAAACCCATCATTCTTAAGATCTCTTTACACTTGTAGCTACTCTTTTTGTTTTGTTTTTTTGTTATGATTTAGTTCAACATGAAATCTCCTTATATAATCGATTTTGTGCAAGTATTATACTATATTATAAAGTAATATTTGTGATTGTAATGGAATTCTCTTAATATTATAATTGTGTTGAGTAAAAAATATATATACAGTGATACACAGAAGTAGTCTATGCCGGGAACATCTTCAAGAATTGGAAAACTTTTGACCTATCTGCCGGATCATGCATCTGCATATGCCAACTTACATCCATTTTGTACAAAAATCCATCTTTTTCCTTTAGAACGTCTCAAACTCCTAAAAACCTGAAAATATGCCAAAACTACATGGAAAACACTCGGATAATTCCAAATAGCAAGTATAAATACCCACTATAAAGCATTAAAATCGAGTGATATCACGAAGCATCTGAATGAGCTGCCAAGAGAACTGATAGTCCTGACCTTGGGGTTATCCGGGTCGAATGGCATTCCTATTAGCAAAGAATGCTACATGATTGTTATGATCACCGAACAGAGGGTGATTCTGAGGTTACGCTGGTTAGCAAATCCATTCGGATCGCCCATCAAGATGAAGTTCCGTCCAATTTGATCAACATCACCAGCTCCTTGGTTTACTGGTGGCACTTGATTGCCATTAGCTCTTCCTCCTATTGGGTTGAGTATCAGTTCGTTGAGTCTAGGAAGAGGCAAGTTGTTTGGACCTTTGGGATGGACCGGATTGTTTAGATTAACTTTTTCAGCCATTATGTTGGATAAGCTTGCGTCTCTCTTTGCTTTCCGGTTTGTGCGTACTAACTTCGAGAGTCCTTCTTTACTGAGGTTGATCAATTCCTTGGATTTTTCAATTCTTCTAGTCATGCACTTGTAAAAACAAAATCAAAAAGAAAGAACGAGATGAGTACTTTAAAAAGAAAAATCTATAACTAGACTCTAAATAAAACTTAAAAGGTACTATATTGGTCTCCAGAAACGGTGTCAAAATTCTGATAGAGTTAGAACTTAAATCCTAAAATACACTGCAGAGAACATATCACAGAAGTATAGAAAGGGTCGGATCCCACAAAGACCAGATAACACGACTTTTACTTTTTTTTTAATCAAGTTAAGACAGATAAAATAGATGGTTGCTAAATCTTTCCGTATAAAATCATTCAACGGTCCACTTTCGGTTGGTCTAGTGTAAGGCAACAATTCAAAACACATATCGTAGCATTACTTTAAGCAGTTATAGAAAATTTACATGGGAAAAGTATAAGAGGAAAGTTAGTCCATAGTCTTTTTTGTCAATTTTTATCTATTTTGGGGTTTGGATTTGAGACATGTCATATCATTTCTAGGGCTAATGCCACTAAACTAAAGAAGGTAAACGAGTTTCTCAATATTTTTACATAAAATAAGAAAAAGTGATTTTTATGCATATAATTTTTATTTAATAAAAAAAATCTTTCAGATGTAGCAAAATCAAAAGTTGGACAAATAACAAAACAAAAATAAGAAGAAAAGAATAGCAATCATATTACATCTTAATGTAACAATTCAAAAATCAACGACTATAAACTTGATACTAATACGCCCCCTCAATATGAACGGGCGTAGTGTAGACCAATCTTGGAACACATTTTGTTGAAGGTTGATCGAGGTAGAGGTTTGGTGAGACCATTGGCAAGTTGGTCCGTTGAGGAGACATGTGAGACACGAAGTAATCCGGCTTGAACTAGATCACGAATGAAATGGAAGTCGACAACAACGTGTTTCATGCGGGAGTGAAAGACGAAATTAGTGCTAAGGTATGTGGCGCCAACATTGTCATAAAAGATTACCGGCGTCTTGGTAATGGGGAAGCCTAGTTCAACGAGGAGGTGTTTGATCCATTCTACTTCCGCCGCTGTATCCGCAATTGATTTGTATTCGGCTTCGGTGGATGAACGTGCAACAGTTTTCTGCTTCTTAGAGGCATGAAATCAAGTATTTGCCGAGATACACTAATTGACCGTCTGTGGAGATATAGTCGTCTTTGTCCCCTGTCCAGTCAGCATCTGAAAAAGCATGAAGAGAAGGATTGTTATTTGCACTATAATAAATACCATGATCACGTGAACCATTGAGAGAGTGGAGAACCCGCTTGGCAGCATTCAAATGGTTGATGGTAGGTTTGTGCATGTACTGTGATAATTTGTTAACAACATAAGTGATGTCCGGGCGCGTGAGTAGGAGATATTGCAATCTTCCTATAAGTGTCCGAAATTCCAAGGGATCATCAAGAACTGTACCATGGCGGGTTAGTGTGAATGAGGCAGCGAGTGGTGTAGTAACAAGTTTGGAGTGTAACATGTTGTTGCTACATAGAATGTTTGTGATATATTTGGTTTGAGTGAGAGAGAGACCATGTGTGTTGCGTGATACTTCTAGGCCAAGAAAGTAGGATAGTGCACCCATGTCCTTAATTGAAAATTGAGTACCTAAGACATTGATAAAGTCTTGCACGTGTTTTGAGTCATTACCTTAAATGATTATATCATCCACGTAAACAAGTGTAAGAATTTATATCAAGCCTGAGTGGTGAAGAAAAAAGAGCCTGCAAATGCATTGACAAAACCATTAGTTAGTAAGTATTGACTCAACTCATTATACCATGCATGAGGTGCTTGTTTGAGGCCGTATATGGCCTTTTTGAGCTTAAAAATATAGTGTGAATATTCTTCATTGACAAAGGCCGGCGGTTGCATCATGTAAACATCTTCATGGAGTTGACCTTCTAAAAAAGCATTGTTAACATCTAATTGACGTAAAGACCATTTAAAAGAAACTGCTAAACTTAAAACCACTCGGATTGTTTGTGGAAAACACTCGGATAATACCAAATAGCAAGAATAAATACTCACTATAAAGCATTAAAATCGAGTGATATCACGAAGCAGCTGAACGAGCTGCCAAGGGAACTGATAGTCCTAACGTGGGGTTGTCGGGGTCGAATGGCATTCCTATTAGCAAAGAATGCTTCAAGATTGTTCTGATCACCAACCAGAGGGTGATCACCTGTAAAATCAAACTAAAAAAGAAAGAACGAGATGAGTACTTTAAAAAGAAAAAATCTAAAACTAGACTCTATAAAAAACTTAAAAGACACTGTATTGGTCTCCAGAAACAGCGTCAAAATTCTGATAGAGTTAGAATTGAAATCCTAAGCTACACTTCAAAGAACATATCACAGTAGTATAGAAAGGGTCGGATCTCACAAAAACCAGAAAACATGATTTTCAATTTTTTTTTCTAATCAAGTAAAGACAGATAAAATAGATGATTGTAAAATCTTGCCGTATAAAATCTTTCAACGGTCCACTTTCGGTTGGTCTAGTGTAAGGCAACAATTCAAGACACATATCGGTAGCACTACTTTAAGCAGTTATAGAAAATTTACATGGGAAAAGTATAAGAGGAAAGTTAGTCCATCGTCTTTTTTGTCAATTTTTATCTATTTTGTGGTTTGAATTTGAGACATGTCATAGCATTCCTAGGGCTAATGCCACTAAACTAAAGAAGGTAAACGAGTTTCTCAATATTTTTACATAAAATAAGAAAAACTGATTTTTATTCATATAATTTTTATTTAATAAAAAAATCTTTCAGATGTAGCAAAATCAAAAGTTGGACAAACAACAAAAGAAGAAAAGAATTGCAATCATATTACATCTTAATGTAACAATTCAAAAATCAATAGTAAGGTGTCTTGTAGACGTATGGTGGTGGAGGAGACTTGTAGTGAACTTTAGGGCTAGGAGAATAATATGGTGGTGGTGGTGAACTGTAAACGTATGGTGGTGGAGAAGACTTGTAGTGGACCTTTGGAGAAGGAGAGTAATAGGGTGGTGGAAGTGGTCAGTTGTAGACGTATGGTGGTGGAGGAGAGTTGTAGTGAACCGTCGGAGTCGGTGAATAATATGGTGGTGGTGGTGAGTTGTAGATATATGGTGGTGGAGGAGACTTGTAGTGGAGTTTTGGAGAAGGAGAATAGTAAGGTGGAGGTGGTGAGTGGTAGACATATGGTGGTGGAGGAGACTTGTAATTGACCTTTGGAGAAGGAGAATAATATGGTGGTGGTGGTGGTGAGCTGTAAACGTATGGTGGTGGAGGAGACTTGTAGTCTACCTTAGGACTAGGAGAATAATATGGTGGAGGTGGTGGAGAATTGTAGACATATGGTGGTGTAGGAGACTTATAGTGGATCTTGGGAGAAGGAGAATAGTATGGTGGTGGTGGTGGTGAGCTATAAACATATGGTGGTGGAGGAGACTTGTACTCGACCTTTGGGGAAGGAGAGTAATATGGTGGTGGTGGTGAGTTGTAAACGTATGGTGGTGGTGGAGACTTGTACTCGACT
>OVBE01015917.1:0-11203 GCA_900406425.1 Iberis pinnata | reverse complement strand
ATTGGGTAATTCGTATTTTCGATTATATATCGGAGTTTTGGTCTGGGTCATTCAGGTAATTTGGGTAATTCGGGTTTTAGTTGGGTTTGGACCCGAATAATCCATGTTACCTGAGAAATCCAAACCGTAAACCCAAAATATAATATTTGAGTGAACATGATATATGTAATGATTCTAGTGACTAATGAGAAAGATCAAGATCCTTCTTTCACTATTTGAATTTGTATTATCGTTTATATGATTATTTCAATTATTTTGGTCTTATTTCATGGTTTTAGTTTTTGTAA
Source organism: Iberis pinnata (assembly GCA_900406425.1). Classification (NCBI taxonomy): domain Eukaryota; kingdom Viridiplantae; phylum Streptophyta; class Magnoliopsida; order Brassicales; family Brassicaceae; genus Iberis; species Iberis pinnata. The sequence goes on along the minus strand of OVBE01015917.1, from coordinate 10,916 downwards.
CTTTAAGTTGTGTATGTTTCATGTTTTTACTATTTTGTAAACTTGGACATTTTAATTATTAGTTGACAATTTGAACGTTTATGTTTTATGTAATTTCTTATAGTAATTTCGGGTATTTCGGGTTCGAATAGGTAATTTGAGTTAAAATATTTTTTTACCGGATCCAAATTTGATTAGTTCCATATTGATTCTTTATATAATTACTCGAACCGAACCGACCCAAATTTTTAATTGTTCCTAAATGGATACTAATTAATACTATCCGAATTATCATATTCGAACTTACCCAAATAACCCAAACCCCCAGTCCTAAGATCCGCACTCATGTTTGACTACCTTTTTCAGTGAAACAATTGAAAATGCAAAAATATGATCGTAAAGATATAAATTATGCTAATTTCGAGGCAAAGAGAAATCACTAGATTGGATGTAAAGTCATATGCGTGAGTTCCTTTGAATATGTTATAAAGAGTGGACAGTAATCTTTTAATCAAGCCCTATAAGATATTGAAGAGCTCAACATGAAGAGGTGAGTACATGCATCTTATGTCACGCAAACACATAAAAGTAGTAAAGTCATCCCGAACCTCTAAAACCTATATAGTCTTCACCTTTCCAATATCCATTTAAATAGCAGCCAATGGGGTCTAACATAACCATTCCATTTTTTCATAATTAGATTTTTGTTACATTATCTCATTCCTATCCTGATCATGGCCATATATCATTAGAGGTTTCCACTTTTTGGACTCTTTCACAATGCATATAACGTCTCCATTGGTGTTTGTTATTTATTGTTGAACAATTGGTCATTTCTTGCCTTCCATGAATACCACAAAATCTAAAGGAAGCATCTGACTACTTATCTTATCATTATCCATTCGTAGAGAGAGAACGTAATGAACATACTCGAGTAGATAGTCTGTAGAGACCAACTTTGCAACGCTAGTGGACAAGTGAACACGAGATATGTTTAGTAGTCTCAGGTCTGACTATCGACCCATATCATCCTTCTAGCTAATTGGTCATTAAGAGCAAAAGATGTTGATAAAACTTTTCATAAGAAATGGCTAAGGTAATCAGATCATAAATTAAGTTTCATCATATGGGTTACCTAAAGAAAAGCTTAAAGAAGTTGTCAATGGAGAAACTTTTCTCATTATTTTATTCAACTTAATGTTCTTGATTAGAATGCATTCTTATATATAGTAAAGACTGAAATTTGTCTTATTCTACTGTCTTATCATTGGCACATGATCTCATAATACACTAAGGAATCAAATTTGTTAAAAAGTTGAATTGGATGAGTTGTTTGTACCTTTTGCTTTTCACACAAAATATGTGTGTTCTTGACCGTTGAAGCATAATGAAGAGAGTGTCGAACGGGGCTTTCTGATTCTGAAGTTTGGGCCTATTTGTTTAGTCTTGATCCAACTTCAGAAATTGCAGTTTCTGAGGTGACTAGTGGGTCTTGGTTGATACACCCCCTCAAACTTGTTTCGGGACGATAGGAGACACCAAGCTTGAAATGCAAGGCTGCAAATGGCTTATAAGGAAACTATTTCGTAAATATATCTGCAATCTGCAAGGAAGAAGAGATGTTTTTGATAATAAGCTCACCAACTGCAACCTTCTCACGAACATAATGATAGTCTCCTCCAAAATTCTTAGATCTTGAGTGAAGTGTTGGACTAGATGACATATAAACTGCAGAGAGATGGTCACAGAATAGTTCAGGTAAACATTTGAGTGGATAGCCAATTTTTTCAACAGAGAAACAAGCCAAATTATTTCTGATGTAGCAAAGAACATGGCTATGTATTCTGCTTTTGTGGATGATTTAGAGACTGTAGGTTGTCTCTTAGCTGATTAAGAGACTATATTGTTGCCAAGAAATGTGCAGAAACCAATTGAAGAGTGTCTAGTTACAAAGCAACATGCCTAGTCACTATCTAAATAACATTGAATGGTAGAATCATAGACATTATTCAGATTAATACCCATTTATATGAGAATGCGCTTGAGCATAATGAAGTATGATTGAGTATGAGCATGCATCTTTTGACATAAAAGTTCACTGCATATTGAATATCATGCCAAGTGAGAGTGAGAAAATGCATTTTTCCAGCCAGACTTCTAAACCGAGTTGGATCTAGAAACAGTTCTTCATTACTAGGCAAATGATTGGGGTTTAAAGGGAGTGGAGTGGAGTTTGGGGAGAAATTAAGCATGTCTACACTAGTTAGTAAGTTGGTTGTATACTTTTCTTGACTTAGAAACATACCTTTTGGATGAAAGAAGGTTTGTACTCCGAGGAAATAGAGAGCCAAGATCCTTAATTTTGAATTCTGAATTGAGTGAGACAATAAGCTTCTACAGCAGATTGTTATTGCTACCACTGAGTATCATATCATCTACATAGAGAAGCAAAAACATAATATTATTTCCATTAATGTGAACAAACAGAGATGGATCAGAAAAACTGCATTTGAAGCCAAACTTCTGAAGAAATGAGCTAAACTTATTGAATTATTCTCTTGGAGCTTGCTTAAGGCCATAGATAGCCTTTTTGAGTTTGCGTAAATGAGTTGGCTTCTCTGGATCTGCAAAACTTGGAGATAGTAACATGTATATTGTTTCCTATAACTCACCATGTAAACATGCATTCTTCACCTCACGTTATTTAACATTCCCATTGTTGATGAAAGCAACATGAAGAATAGATCTAATTGTGGCATTCCTAACAACATGACTAAATGTTTCAAAGTAGTCATACCCCTCTTTTTGTTCATACCCTTTAGCAACCAATCTTGCTTTCAATTTATCCAAGGATCCGTCTTCCTTTAACTTAGTAAGAAATAACCATTTACAACCAAGAGGAGAATCATATTCAGTTAAAGGCACTTGATCCCAAGTATCAGTTTCAGATAGAGTGTTTATTTCCTCTTGAATTGCTTGATTCCATCCTGGATCTTTGAAAGCTGACTTGACTGTTTTTGGTTCAGGATATAAGTTAGTAGATGTAGAAAAAGATCTCCTCCGCCATTACCATTTCTCTCACCACCACCTGATATTCAAGACTCCCTTGTTGACACTTCTTCTACCTCCACAATAGCATATCAGATTCCGCGAGCACAAGGACAATGAAACAGAGTCCCTAATGTTTGACTAAAAGACTACATTATATGCATTGTCTCTGTCACACAACCCTCTCTCTCTATCTCTCACACACACTACGCTATCCCCCAATTCACATGCCTCAGGTTGCATTATCCCCTTACTGATTTTCACTCTTTTGGCAGATTCTCAGTAAGGCATAGATGCTATATGATAGCACTATCAGCTCTTGTCAAACCGAAATCTTTTAAGGAAGCAATACTTCATACGGTTTGGCATGAAGCCATGGCAAGTGAAATCTCAGTATTATAGAGCAATCAAACTTGGGAAATCACAAAGTTACCACAAGGCAAGAAAGAATTAGGATCAAAATGGGTGTTTACTATTAAACTATGATCTGATGGGACCATCAAAAGACATAAAGAACACCTAGTTTTCTTGGTAACCATCAAAAAGAGGGAATAGATTACACCGATACATTTTCTCCAGATGCAAAGATGACAACCGTCCATGTCTTCCTTGATTTTACTGCTAAATGACATCATGAGATTCACCAAATGGACGTTCACAATGCGTTTCTTCATGGTGATTTAAATGATGAAGTTTACATCAAAATCCCATAAGGTTTCTCCACTCCAATAGAAAACACGGTATGTCGTCTTCGAAAATCCCTCTACAGTCTCACATACGCTCCACGTTGTTGCTTCGTGTAGCTTGTCATAGCTTCAAAAATCTACAGTTTCAGACAAACGAAGTCTGATTACTCTTTTTTGTACTCACGAGTAAAGGGTATTCACTCTGAATATTAGTTTATGTTGATAATTTAATCTTATCAGGTGATTTACCCAAGGAGATAGAAATTTTGAAAGACTATTTATCCACCTGCTTCTACATGAAAGACTTGGGAAAACTAAAATATTTCTTAGGATTGGAAGTGGCTCGAAATAGTGATGGTATTTACTTGTCTCAATGCAAATATGCCACTGAAATTGTCACGAATTAGGGTCTCCTAAGATGTAAGCGAGCCGCAATACGATTGAACAACATCATCTTTTAGCACTCGTTGATGGTCCTATCATCGACTATAATACATCATACCCTTTAGTAACCTAAATGTTTCAAAGTAAGTATACCCCTCTTCTTGTTCATACCTTTTAGCAACCAATCTTGCTTTCAATTTATCCAAGGATCCATCTTCCTTTAGCTTAGTACGAAATACCCATTTAAAACCAAGAGGACAATCATATTTAGTTGGAGGCACTTGATCCAAAGTATCAGTTTCATACAGAGTTTTTATTTCCTTTTGCATTGCTTGATTCCATCCTTGATCTTTGAGAACTGACTTGACTTTTTTTGGTTCAGGATATAAGTTAGTGGATGTAGGAAAAGCATACTTTAGGTTAGGCTTGTTGATTCCTGGCTTGGATCTTGTAGTCATAGGATGACTGGAACTTATTGTAAGTGCAATTACTGAAGGATGATCATCAGAGACAGATGCAGATGAAGTGTTTGATCCAACTTCGGAACCCAAATCTTGATTTGGAAAAGATTAAGCTGGAATTGGTTCTCTAATTTGATGATCATTTACAACAGTTTTTACAATATGAGTGGGTGGTTCCGGGACTATAACTGGAATTGCATAGATGTCATGTATCTTCACACGAGTTATAGGTTCTTCAGAGCTAACCGTAACTGGAAATGCAGGACCAGATAATGGTGTATTGTCAAATCTCTAGGCTGACTATAGGGGAGATGTGGCTGCAGGAAATAATAATTTATACTAGTCTGCATAAGGACACTGAGATTCATCAAATATTACATGCCTAGAGATATAGACCTTTTCGTATGGAGGATGAATGCATTTACATCCCTTGTACTTCATATTATAGCCTAGAAAAACACAGACTAAAGTCTTATGATCAAACCTGCTCTTAGAGTATGGTTGAAGGTAAAGAAAGCAATTACAACTAAATAGTCTTAGAGAAGTATACACAGGAGATTTACCAATCGGTGCTTCATATGGACTTGCTTTGTTTGCCAACACAAATGAAGGAAGCAGATGGATAAGGTATAAAATGGTTGCAAAGGACTCAATCCATAAGTAGCTTGGAACCTTGCTGTTAAACATCATTGACAATCACAACTCAGTAGTATGTTTATGTTCACGTTCTACTAAGCCATTTTATTGTGGGCTGTCAGGACATGAGATAAGCTATTTAATGCCACATTTGTTAGATGGGAAGTAAACTGAAATAAAGATATCTTCTTTTGAAATTGGTTTTTCTCCATTTGTTGAAACTGAATAAATACTTAATAGAAATCATACTTGCTTTTAAGAGGATAAAACCAGGTGTATTTGGAGAAATTGTCGACAAAAATCACATAATAATGAATGCCTTGTGCAGAAACTACAAGTGGAAGACCTTGTAGGTCTGATTGTAATGTTTCAAAAGGTCCATTAGATATAAAATTGGATGCCGAAAATGGTAGCTTTCAGTTCTTCCCTAGTCGACATGCTTCACACACTTGTGTAAACGTCTTATTAACTCTGATTGCTTGTGATTTGGATAGTTGAAGAAGAATCTCATGATGGGGATATCCCAATCTTTGATGTCAAATATCTGCACTTGTAGATATTTTATGCTTGAATAAAAGGCCATAAATTGAGCATCCTCCAAGACATATAGATCATTATGATGTCTTCCTTGAGTTAGCAGCATGCTTGTCTGTTTGTCCTTCACATATACAACATTAGAGTCGAAAGTAAACTCATAGGGATAGTCACTAGTTAACTTAGAAATAAATAAGAGTGATTTAGTAATTGTAGGACATACTAAAACATTATTCAAAGGTAGTATACCTTGAGAACAAGTGAAGGCCACTAAACTAATATGTGTTATAGGTAAGTAATCTGCATTACCTACAATTACATGATCATCACCTGTGTAAGGTTGAACATATTGCAACTGATTTGTTGAGTTTGTGATATGAGTGGTGGCTCCTGTATCAGGATACCATTCTGAAGCTGGATTAGAATCATAATCTGAAATCTTCATTATGGCTAAGGATGTATGAACATCTTCAGACTGATAGTTTTCGTCAAATGTGTTATAGCATTTGACAGCAAAATGGCCATACCTCCAACAAATTTGACAGCAACATAGGCACAACATGTCCATTACTCTTCCATTGAAACTACATATGCCTATGTTGTTGTAACCACCTCTATTAGAGTAATAGAAATGTTGTGTTGAGGCTTCAATGGTTGACTTATACGCATGCAGCTTATCATCAAACCCAACTAGTTTGTAAGTGACATCTTCAAAACTTTGATATGGATTTATGTCCATTGAGTTTTCAATCACAGTGCAAATGGATTCATATTCTTTTTTATAAACCATTGAGTGCTCCATAAATCATTTCATGTTCTAAAACTGGAAAACCAATTGAATCTAGCTAATCACACAAGGTTTTAACTTCACTAAGATATTAATTCATAGTTTTATGCATTTTTGTGGATCTAACATCCTTGTTCTAGACACACGATTATACCTTTTTGATAGAAAAAGTCATACCTCTTGAGAAATTATTAGACCATAGGATGCACGAAGAGCTTCTTCAGAGAGTGACCCTAACAGCCATGAACAACCAGTTGATCCTTGTTTATCCACTTGGTAAACTCCTGGTTAGCTTCTTCTCTAACCACTTCTCATTCTCTTACTGTGACGGTTGCTGCAAGTCTCACTAAATATCTTGTAACATGACCCATCAGCCTTTGGCTTGCAAGAAATGACTCGAACTGTGTTTTCCATAGAAAATAGTTTGTACAACCGAGTTTTAAAGTCACACATTGAGATATGCTCAGTGACGAAAAGTATGAATCTTGATTACCTTCCATGGCTCTGATACCAAAAGAAACTTTAAATAAAAGCTTAAAGAAGCTGTCAATGGAGAAATTTTTCTCTGGATTTTATTCAACTTAATGATCTTGATTACAATGCATTCGTATATATAGTAAAGACTGAAATTTTTCTTATTCTACTGCCTTATCATTGGCACATGATCTCACAGTCCCCTAAGAAATCAAATTTGTTAAAGAGTTGAATTGGATGAGCTGTTTGTGCTTTTGGATTTTCACACGACTCGGGGATAGGCATACGAATGATCGCCCCTATAGGAAAGATGATTGAATAATCATTCAGGCTAAACTTCCCAACTTCAAACAATGAGGCAATGATAGCTGGTCTACGTCTAGCAGCGTCAATCAGCGCGAAAAAAATCAATGCCTAATGCGATTCCCAACTGATAGTAAACCAATTCAACAAAGAGTATGAAACGAGGGACGACTGAATGGAAGCATATTTAGATGTAGTCAAAAACCTTTCAAAAGATTTCATGGAGTTCAACTTGATTAAGATCCCCAAAGGAGAATATACACATGCGGACGCCCTAGCTGCCTTGGCATCTACCACAGTCCCCCAAACGACACAAGTTATACTGTAGAGATCATTGACAAACCCAACATCTTATTAACCAAGACCGCCTACGTCATACAAGAAACGATAGAGGAGTACAATGCAAACCTAGACTCGGAAGACATGGAGGAAGATGAGGTCCCAATGGAAGCGGACGAGATCAAAACAGATATAGATTGGCGAAATGAGATACTCGCATACATTACAGACGAGATCCTACCACCAAGAAATGGGACTCAAGAAATCTTAAAGCTAAAAATGCGAGATACACCCAGCTCGACGGAAATGTCTATAAATGAAGTACTCGAGGAACACTTCTAAAATACATATTCAACCACAAAACCAGAAAAATTATAAGGGAAGTCCACGATAGAGCATGCAGAAACCACTCAGGCGGTAGAGCCTTAACATTCAAAATTAAGTGATATGGTTACTATCTGCCAACAATGATTATGGACTGCGAAATACATGCTCTAAAATGCAAAAAAAAAAAAAATGTCAAAAACATGCAGCACTAATATATCGGCCAACTGAGGAAATACAATCGATAACAGCATCATACCCTTTTATGCGATGGTCTATGGACATTATTGTCCCAATGCACAGGTCGAAGCAGAAGTGCTTTCTACTCGTCCTAACCGATTATTTCTCTAAATGGATAGAAGCTGAATCATTTGCGAAAGTGAAATACAAGAACTTGAAATCCTTCATTTGGAAGAATATAATTTGTCGTCACGGAATACCCGACGAAATATATACTGACAACGGTCTCCAGTTCACCTCTAACAGGTTCAAAGAGTTCTGCAAAAAAATGCGGATTAACCTCACCTACTCAACACCCTACTACCCGAACGCGGAGACCGCTAACAAAACCATATTGGACAGACTAAAAAAGAGACTAGACGCAAAGGAAAATGGGCAGAGGAATTGGATGAAGTGCTTTGGTCATACCAAAAAACACCCAGAAGAGGAACCAACGACTCCCCATTCGCCCTAGTTTACGGCATTGAGGCAGTCAAACCACCTGAGACACAGGTACCCAGCCTAAGATGGGAGTTAGCACCGCATAACACAGACCAAAATGACCAGATGATTATCGACATAACCAACACAATCAACGAAAGGAGAGACCAGGAGATGGTACATTTACAAAATTACCAAAGCACCGCAGCACGATTCTACAACAAGAAAATCAAACTGCGGCGATTTATAGAAGGAGAGTTGGTGCTACGGAAAGTTTTCCCCACTAGGTGAGATAAAAATCAAGGAAAGCTAGGAATCAGATGGGAAGGACCTTACAAGATATCAAAGATCATTAAACCAGGAGTGTACGAATTGGAAGACGAAGACGCGAACGAGGAAAGACACTCATAGATTGCTCAACACCTGAAAAAATTTCATTGCTAGGCCGCCGCCAATTTATTTTCATCACATTTTTGTTTTACGATATTTGTAAACCTCTTCAGTGAACTATGACCAAGGCTTGATCCTCATTAAAGGGGTATGTAGGCAACTCTGTTTAGGGAGTTCAGCTGTAGTTACCAATAAAAATAGTAACTTCCTCATGGTCTTTATCTTTACATTTTTCTCAAAAAATGGGGGAGATGTAACTGATCCTTACTACTTGCCCCAACCTTTCCTGTCTTTATCTCTATATTTTTTCAAAACAAGGGGGGGGGGGAGGAGATGTAACTGATCCTTACTACTTTTCCTGCCTTTATCTTTACATTTTCTCAAAAAATGGGGGAGTGTAGCTGATCCTTACTCATTGCCTCAGCCCTCCCTAACTTTATCCTTACATTATTCTAGAAAAATGTGGGAGATGTAACTGATCCTTACTCCTTGCCCCGGCCCTCCCTATCTTTATCTTTACATTTTTCTCAAAAAATGGGGCAGATGTAACTGATCCTTATTCCCTGCCCCAACCTTCCCTATCTTCATCTTTACATTTTTCTCAAAAAATGGGGGAGATGTAAATGATTCATACTCCTTGCCCCAGCCATCCCTATCTTTATCTTTACATTTTTCTCAAAAAATAGGAGAGGTGTAACTGATCCTTACTCCCTACCCCAGCCCACCTACCGATATGCATACCAATGACATCAGCACACCCAACTACCTGAACAACGGCGTACCTAGGGGCTTCTCACATATCAACCAGCTAAGGTGCGAAATAAAGGATCACCATCCCATACCACCCACGCAACGGAACATTTGCGGGCTACTGACATATTCACCAGCTAAGTATAATCTCTATATTCAATCCCTCCCGCCTTCCTTTCTACCAATACGAAAGCGAGGGAAGAATACCATATCGTACCCAACACATCAAACAAATGGTAAAATTATCCAAATCTTTAGTCATTTTTTCCTTAACATATACCTAATACGAAAGTAATTATTCACGCATATCATATTGTATGACCTGGCCANCCCCCCCCCCCCCCCAAAAAAAAAAAAAAATGGGTATTGAAATGAGTGCAAACATTTTTAGTGATCGAAATGTTCATCATTGTTTTAACATTGGACCTCTTGAATAGATATTCCATTTTATTACAACAAGGTTTATACCAAAAAACTCTAATATGTGCTAAGTACGCATCTAAGATATCATTTAAACAGAATAACACCTATGTAAGTTTCAAAGTTGACCTAATATAACAACACATGTGCAAAAAACATGAAAACGAAAAAGATCTTTTTAAAGCTAACTGAGTTGACGACCAAACCGGTTAAACTGAAAAAGCAAGGACTTAAATGATGGAAACAAATTCAAGTGCATGTAACCAAATAAACATAATTTTTTGGTAAAAACCTCCCCAAGCGGTCATGTTCAAAAGAGACTAAAAAGATTGGGTAAAAGCCTCCCCATGCAGCCATTGTTCAAACATCAACAAACATAAAGAGATAATAAAAAAAGGCAGAGAAACCGGAGACCGTAGCCGATCGTTCCATTGTGTCCTTTCCACCTCCACCCCCTTTGTGGGAAATTTCCTCATTTGTCTTGGTCGTAGCTTCCCCAATACGAACCGCGACTTCTACAGCTTTTTCCAATACTCCATTTGCGTTCATATCGACTTCTCCTGCTGCAGCTTCATCCAAAGCATCCCTAGCTAGGATCTTATCCTTCTACACCTCGATAGCATCCTCCTCAACTGGATCAAGATTCGGCAAGTTAGTACCGTAAGGATTAAATACGTCAACATGACTCAACTTTGGGGAATCACTAGGTTGATCGCTCAAGTCAGACGCAGTCGGAGAGGCGAACCAATCCTTCTCAACATTCAGGTCCTTAAACTCGAGTTGCTTCAGTTCTTCAGCAAA